>JAAMXS010000403.1:0-13310 GCA_019693525.1 Cylindrotheca fusiformis | reverse complement strand
AAGCTGGAGGAAATTTCGACACAAGCTGGGTCAGCTGGCCGAGGTCTGAAGCCAATGATTCAGGGTTAACACTTTGTCCCGCTTCAAACGCCGAGGATTCTTGGGTTCAAACAGTTCTCCCCAAATGGTCGGTTTTCCAACAGTGAAAGCTTTCCATGCACCATCATTTTTCGGTCATGGAAGATCTTGGGAGGATTCCATCTCCCCGAGACTGGACGCTCCTAGTTCTGCCAAACAGGAGTTAGTCTTGGTCGAGAGCGTTCTTTCTACTGTGCCTGACGTTTCTCATGTATGTGTCTAGTAAATAAACTCTAGGTTTAGTTTCCTTTATAGATTGCACTTGTGCGTTGTTTGGTGACTACAAGGCGAGTCACGAGTTTGGGTTGGTCCACCAAGTCGAGTGTTTCTGCCCATTCCTGCCTGTTTCTTTTTCAGCGACTATGAGGCCAGTCTTGAAGAATTTACATGGCGGGAAAACGCCGCATTCCATCTACTGTACATATGGTTTTCAAGACACACTTTAATAGTCGAATTCCGTTGAGCTTCATTACATAGTAATTTCTATTCTCTGTTATTTTTTTATAAATAAATGGGAATCCTGCCCTACACGAACAAATCAATCATTTCCCATATAATAAAAGACAGAAACCAAAATTTCCGTTCATGGGCAGGTTAATCTACAAACAGTAGTATTTCTACATTTCAACTGTGTCAAGCTCAACAAAACAGATGCTGGACAATAACTTATAGAGTGGGGCCATTGGCATGAGAAATCTAAGTCGAACTCAGAAGAAGCAATTGGCTTCAATCATTCTTTGCTGGATTATATTCCTCAATGGCTCACGGATAGAACATGTCGCAGAAAAATCAGCTCTTACTACATCAGGACTTCGTAAATCGACAACAGCCGCTGGCCAGCATGTTAATATCTCTATAAGTCCAGATTCATACATGACACAGGACGTCATCGGAATCACTCATCTGCAAGCGGAATCCAAAGTCACTATCCAACTCAGGAATCCACGGGCCTGTAGGCAGCCACAGTTAATAGGGCGTTTGTCTGGGCCGGCACTCGCAAAGCTTGTCTGGGAAAAGGATACCATCAGTGAAGATGTCATGGTCGGTTCCTATCATGTCCCTATCCCCGGTCGGTACTTTCTTGAAATTATCGTCATCATGTGCACGGCTCTTGAGAAGCAAATCGACTACAAGCCCATCTGCCTGGTACCACCCCAAGTTCACAGACTGACTGCTCATGAAGAATTTATTGATGTCGTCCAAGTCAATCCGCCCATTGAACCTCTTTTTGGGTATTGGTACAACAAGAACCAAACTATGCAAGACCCACTGTACACCAGGTACCAACCTCAAAACTGTCGAAATGACACCGCACGAGAAGAGCCTCGTTGTTTAGATTTCATGTCCTTGACAAGATTTGAACCGTATGAGTTTCGATACACGGATCCCAGTTTTTCCTTAGAGGATTCACTTAGAGGAAAAGAAGGAGTGCTTTGTTTTGAAGGAGCCAGCCATTCCAGGTATTTAAGCAACCAGGGGATAGATTTGATCAGTGATATTGAAGGGGAAACAGGAGTAAGAGTGGCATTATTGAGGGAGGGAATAAACTATCCCTTGTCATTTAACCAGGAAAGGATACAGCATGTCATACATAAGAAAAAATGCAACAAAGTCATTGTTGCATTTGGGCAGCATGATCTAGGAGGGAAACAAGCTGGGACTTCGTTCCTGGATTTTGAAGCAGGATTGGAAGCGGCCATGAAAAACATGTCAGAACAGTTCAGCAGCAACAACATTGACCTTTACTTTCGGGGTATGCAGTGAGTGAAATTGGTTCTTCGTCAACTTGTGTCATTTGATGTGGGGGATTCATGCACACCAGGACGAGTCTAACATTCCTTGTTTTCCGCGGTAGCTACAATCCACTTGGAGACATAAAAACCACATGTCCGCCCCAAAGTGATTGGAGATCACCTCCTGTTGTTGACATGTTCGACCAGATCACTAGGGAGTTGTGCGACAAATTGGACATCCCGTTCATTGATACTAATCATATCATCGGGATAATGTGGGACAGAGCAAAAGATTGGTGTCACTACAACGACACAAGCGGAATGAAAGAGGCAGAGTACTATTTGAAGAGAGTGTTTGAGTGAAGAAGAATTGCATCTGCATGTGTTTGTCGGCTGCAAACCTCCTACCAGGACTTTTGATTCGACAACATCTTCTGGGTGACTTCTGTTGTTTTTTGGGTGCTAGTTATGAAATTGCTGTCAACAAGGCTTAATACATTGGAAACGATCAAGAACAGCGTTTCTCATCTAATACAATAGCGTTCTTTTAAGATAGCTCTAGTACTAGCATGAAAAGACTTTGGTGAGCTCGGAAAGGCGAACGGTATGTTATTGTGTGCTTCATGTAAGCCGAAAACAAGAGATGATGTCCCACCATCATGCCAAGGCGGACACGGATAGTAGAAATCGGTTCAACGGCCGGTCTCTTCAAAGATTTCCCCCGACGAGTGGGAGGTATGAAGGTAGAAACACGAGATTCCCTTTGTCGCCAACTGCCGTTGGCAAGCAAAACGAGTCTACATAGACATACGGCTCTGAGAGAGCGAACGTATCGAGCAAGAAGAACAGCAAAACGCCGTCAAATTCCGTAGGGAGGTTGGTAAGTTTCCCGTTGAGGGTTGCTGCTCGTTGAAACCGATGCATCTTGGAAAGGAATCAGATTGTAACTTGATATTTGCGTAATGCCACTCTTTTTGGAGGACCAGCTTTGATCGGTACTCATTATTGTTGAAACTCTAGAGGATATACTGTTTTTTTATTTAAAAATTGTGTGAGTATCCTCATTCGAGTAGCAGTTTCCTTCAAATCGTGGTCACGGTCTCACGATTTTGCGAAACCGCATAAATCATTTGCTGTCTACCAGTGTTGTTGCTACTATACTCATGGCAAGAAGGAAAACGCTCGTCTGGGCTGGGGATCGGCGTGCACAAGAAACTATTAACATGTTTCGATCTCAGCGTTGCACTAGTAGTAGTAGCATACGTAAAATAGTAATGCTCCTCTCCAGATTGGGGATGCGTGGCTGTGGTTGGAGATTGCATTGACGAAGATAGAATCGACCGAGTATTCGTACATAGTAGGTCGAACACTTATACGAGTTTCTTCTGAGCAATTGGAGAGGTCACGGTCACACCAACCTTTAAATCAATTTGAGCCTTCTTTTGTTCCACATACAATAATATACTGTATACAGGGAGAAACCATATTCACTGGAACTCTGTGCACCACGTATAGCTGTAGTAAAGAGGCAACTGCTTGTAGAAGTTGTAGATCCAAAGTTGTCTTAAAACTCAAGGCTTAAATTATCAGCTAGATTGTATGCTCATTAACTCTTTCTCAGATCTAGAGTTTGGTAGAGCACAGCAACACGCAATAAACAAGCTAAACTGCTGGAAGAGCACAGAAGCAGACTAGATAAGCTCATTTCCTTGCTTATTGTGACCTTCTTCATATTGTGAATATCTTTGCCAGCCATACGAAGAGTCCGGAGACACAGCAGGTTTCTCATTTCCTCTATCTTTGTTCATCAAGACTGCAGACTAGACATCCGCTCCAAAACCACACAACCTTTCCCATTCAGTTACCTCTTTTGCCCAGGAACTAAACCACTGGACTTGACTCAACAGATTCGCACCGTCTGTGCGTCGGTCCAACCCTCTCCTTCGCACAAGATCAATCTCGGGTCTCTTGTCACAATTTTATCAGTTGTGTCAGCTCGATCCATCACAGTGACCCCCTCACAAAGCCCGCTTTACACCCCAAAATACCGTTGACTGTTGCACAACAAAACCATGAAGGAAGAAACAAAACAGTACAAAGGAAAACGCTTTGTTCTGAAGAAGAGGCGGAACAATGGAGTCATTCTCTGGTCTCAGCTCACAACTTTCCTGCAGATTGCGTTGTTGCTGAATGAGCGAACATACAATGAAGTTATGTTGAGCTTTCTTTCATTCTTGGCTGCAGCTGGATTGGTTCAAGCGCGCCTTGTGGACTACCTAATCTTCCCTGCCTCTTTAGTCATTTTGATTCCGCAGATTGTCATTCTCTTCTTCGTGATGAGTATGATTGCAGGCTCAAGAAAAATCGATTATCCAATTGATATCGTTGCTTGGAGGTTCCTTTTTGTATCGAAAGACCAAGAGGAAGTATTTGGCTCTATCTTCGACTCGGAACATGTAGTTTATTTCTTCTTGCCAGTGTATACGAGAGCCCTAACGATGTCTCTTGTGCTCGCATTCGTCGTGATTGGCATGTTGTCGGTTCTAGAGGGTAGTGTAATCTCTCGGCTGAATCGCTTTGGTTGGAGGTCCCTCGTCGGTGTTTCAGCTGGAGTTACCATTATGCTACTATCATGTTTGGTGCATCAGCTGGGTGAAGAGACTGTTGAGATTGGCCCAACTTCTTGCACGAATCCGCCACCGATACAGTTTAGACGAAAGCCAAACTTGATTATTCTTGTAATTGATTCATGGAGACGGGACACCGTTGCCATGGATTCCATGCCACAGACGCTCCAATGGCTACGCAAACCCAAGCCTGGCTTGAAATCGTTGGAATGGAAGAACCATGACTCTTGTTCAGTTCAATCAGATCAAGGCTACGTCTCGCTTTACTACGGACTCAAGGGGCTGGGGCGAGACCAAATGCAGTTCTTCATTGATCACAAGGACGTTAGGAGCTGGCCGCTGCATGCTGCTCGAAGCAACGGGTATGAAATGCACAAAGTTACGGGGTACAAATACGATTTTTGCTGGTTAGCAATGCAAGACTGCGATTTGTATACCAGAGACTTCGATACGATCAACGGAATCAACATGATGGAAGCTGCAAACATGTCAGATGAGTCGATATGGGATCACCAATCGGGACGGGAGGATAAAAGGAAAAGGTCCAAACTTGTTCTTGATAATATGGAAAAGTTGCTAAAGAAACAACACCAGCAGAAGAGCGAGCGACCGCCGATGGTGATTTCTGCTGACATCCAGGACGTTCACCACCCACTGAAATATCAAGTCCGTCCACACATCAAATACAGTAAACCAGTTATTAAGAGGTGGGAAATTGGCCAGATGTACTCTCGTAAGTTGAAAATCACCAAAGAGAATAAGGCTGACTATGTACTCAGACTTCGCAACAGGGTCAAAAATGTACTGTTGAATCTGGACGACGACATTGCAGCTTGGCTGGATAGAGTCCGGCCATATCTGAACGACACTATTGTTGTCATGACTGGAGATCACACAGACCTGTATTTTGACGGGGACGAGAACTTCTTTTGGCATGGCGCCAATACCCCAATGGATATCCAACGCCAAGTTCCAATGCTCATGCATGGGCCAACAGACCTTCTCTCGAGGCTTGAAGTTCCAGAAAGGGTTGTTACTTGCCATTCAGATGTACTTCCGTCTATAATGGAGGCTTTGGTTGGGAGAGCTTTGGGGCCACGATGGAAAGAGGAGCTTGATTACCATTCTTACTTCGATCGGCGGGATGCTGTCAATTCAAGCAAACCAAGTGGCTTTGCCTATAATAGCTTTCAAAAATTCAACGTCCTAATTGAAGGAAACAGGAGGCTTTACATGCAAGATGGAGCAGTCAAAGAAGCGCGACGGCTTGACAACAACCAAGTCCTCACTGAAGAAGAGGCGAGGATGATGGTGGAGAGTGTAAATGAAATTGAGCGTTCTACATGGGCAGGATTCAACAACCGTGGTTGTCAAGAAGCGGTGTAATGAATAGGTGGAAACAGGAATGTATGTTCTCGATGTACACTCTTATTTGAATCTGCTGGCAATCTTGTCAGAAACGAAGAATATGTACCAACTCAATGCAAAATGTTTATTCCGTAGTAGCAAGAAATAGGACAACAAAAGATAGGGTGAATCACTATCTAGGCCATGGTGCATGCACAAGGCTGCTTTAGCTTGCGCTTGTGCTGCTGCTTGTGCCATGGAAGCTTGTACTGCTTGTGCCATGGAGGCTTGTACTGCTTGTGCCATGGAGGCTTTCCATTCTCTAAGATTGCAGCGACCGCGCTTATTCTTCTCTCTCAGCTTTGCGATCTGGGATTCAAAAACAAGTCGAGTAATATAGTTTCTATTCCCCTGAGACTGTAGAACCGGCGTTTATACTATCAATCAAGTGTGAATAACATACTTTAAATAATTCAAAATATGAAGGGGGTCCTCACTTCCCGACACAACTAGTCCGTCTTCCTTTCAAAGTACGTAATTTGGATAGACGGTTAGGATGTTTCCCTCAGGAGAGGCAGTCGTCTTCCATGTCAGTCTTGCCCAGAAATGGGGAGTCACAAGAGAAATGTTGCCATTAAGTCCTAGTTTCGTGCACTGCAATTGGAGTTCGGCAAAAGCAGCAATCGATCAGTTAAGAAAATGGTGACAAGGAAGACTTGTAGTAAAAGCGCTAACATGTAAATCGTATGTCTTGCCCCGATATCGACTGACTCGGCCGCTCTGAAATATGCTCTCAGGGTAACACAAGAGCCCTTATCGGATCCCCCCGTTCAGACATTTTCTCAGTTTTCTTTTCACATAATTCCACGAACATCCTTCAGATATCACCCCTTGAGTTTCAGATTTCCAGACATCCATCAATCCATTTCTTTTTTGCGGGTTGTTATGTCCTTTTTCCAGTGATACGCAACTTATTGTCAAATCTTACCAAATGCGTTGTAATTCTCAAAGATTATTCGATCACGCAACTTCTGGTTCTTAAATGAGTAGGCAAAGTAATGAAAACCTTTCGCCCGACGCTCGGGTGTGTCAAGAGAGTAGAAGCGAGCCCGTTTTGCGTCCCCCAGATAGGCAGCCAAAGTGGCGAAGGTTGAAATTTTGACAGCGACCAGTTCTCTCTTCGCCTTCAGTAAGAAACAGAAGTCCTGGATTCCGGTTTGGCCGTCTATATATCTGGCTTTAATACCCTTGATATCATTCAATGCTCTTGAGTATTCCCCTGTCTTCTGCTGAAAGCGACTGACAATGGCTACTCTCTCTCCTGACATGTAGTTTGCAAAGAGATATTTTGCAGTCATGTTCGGATCCATCTCTTCGAATCCTTGCTCTTTTGCCCTACCAGTTGGAAATTCAGTGACAAAATTCCTAAAGTGGAAGACAGTCTCATCTGGTTCCGGAGTCTTTTTGCAAATCGACTTCGTGTCAACTTCAAAAAATGCTTTCAGCTCATCGTGCATCAAATCCCAGCAATACGTAATGGCCATTGTATCGGCGTACACATGTGGAATGGAAATATCGGCTCCAACTTGATTCGGTGGACGATTCATGTACCATGTTTGGTTCAGAAGTTGTATGAGATCCTGGTAGCATCGTTCCTCCTCGCATTCGCTTTGCCCGTTCAGTATCCGTCGGTATTTGATATTGGTAAGATCAAGCCTCTTCGATGATTTCAACCGCTTCAGCCATTTCAGTTGCTGTTTCTGAGCGCTTCGAAATGTCTTGCTGTTTCCCTTTCGAAAGTCAAAGGTTCGGGTCTTCGGAAAAACGGCTGTCATTGATTGCATCGCAACCTTCCATTTTCGATGTTCCTGCGCCCTGAGAATAATTTCGGCCTCGAGACCAAGTTTTTCCTCAATCAGATGTTTGATGCAAAGGCCATTGGCCATCTTGAGCACATTATTTCCCATCTCCCCGCTCAGTTGAACTACAACAGAAACGGCCTGATTTCCCCCACGCCTTTTGGGGGCGGAAGATACATTTCTTGCAACCAGGGTCTTGTCAACGGAAGATGTGCGATTCGGGCATCTTTCCATCACTGGACTCTTCTTCTTGTTTTCATTCACATCCCCAAACGCTTTGGGGACCATATGTGTCATGCTTTTCCAATCGAAGAAAAGCGACAGAAGCGCTAGAGCCGCCAAGATTCCAGCCTGAACATACTTCTGAATCCACATCAAGAAATACAGTCACACCTCAATGCGATTGTTGGATTATTGTTATGGGTGGCAAAGTGGAAATGACTCAAATTTGCTGGGCATAATACTGTAGTGTCAAACGAGGCAAGACAGCAAGACGGCAAGACTCAAAATATATAATAGTTCACGAACTCCATGTTTACACGCCACCAAGGTAGCAGGGAATTCATAAATTACACGGACTAAAAAAGAAAAAAAACTCTTGCTACTACTACTACTGTAGTAGTGTTATAGAGAGAAGTAGAAAACACAGAAAATTTTGGACAGCCATAGAGAGGAAATGAAAGAATGATGAACGTGAAACGAACTGGTCTTGTTCTGTAGAGTGCCGTATCGTTAATAAGAGAGCACTAGTAGTAGTATTTACACTGTGCAAGCTTTTTTATATTTCATCAATCTTTCAATCTAATGCTCTTCCCCCTATGGCACTCAACCATTCTTCAATGAGAATAGTTTGGAACCCTGTCTAGTGCGTTCCCCCCAAGTTTGGAAAATAAGATCTCGCCTTATTTAATAATAAGGGCTTGATGGGACCACCCTTTCAGCAGGGGACACATCATTCCTTGTAATTTGCAGGCAGTAATATAGATGTTATATGGCTGGACTGCGCCTGAAAATGGAGGTAGGATGCCGTAGAAGGTAAAGAGGGATTAGGCGACGGGGCTGGAACCAGACAGGAAAAGAGAAAGAGGAAACATGAGAAAGACTAGGAATCAAACTGTTTCCATAGTAAGGTTTTTCCTATCATTTTATTCTGATACGCTGCTGCTTAGTTTCTGGGTATTCGACTTTCAGATAGGAATCAAACTTCCGATAGTAAGGAATGTTCTTTTTTCTCATTCTATTCTGGTAGCGTAGGTTGTTCGGATGGTCCAAGTGGGCACAGAAGAAATCCTTGAGGACATAATATTGATAACCTGCTGCATAACACTCCCGAAAGAAACTGATCTTATCGAAGCCAAAACCACGGAAATCTGAAGGAAAAGAAAAAAACACAGAAAATGTTAGTAAAAAACGGTCGAACAAACAATACGTGGGAACGCCTCCTCCTAGTTAAGTAGTAGTCTTACCTTCCCAGTATCTTGGAATCCCTGGTTTGTAGCCAACCACATAGGGTTCGTACCGTACGCTTTCTTCCAGAGTCACATTGATTTCGTAGATTGGATCGTCGGGGATGGTTCTTGGAACGTTCGTATTCTGAAGCCATGTGTCGTATTGGGTCGGTCGGTGTCCTTGGGGAAAGGAATTCTTATGAAACTGAATCATTTGGTTCTGATGTACCATTTTCTTAGCTTCTTGCTTCGACGATGGCAACATTTCTAGACTGGCAAACTTTTCTCCCGGTGATGGGGCAATGGAAAAGGCAGGCAATACGAAGAGGTGTCTATTCTTGTTTGGGACCTGGATTCGCGCGAGTGTCTCGGTGAGGTTCCTGTGGCAGTTCTGAGGGAGGGGAATCAAATCCACGTCCATGGCTAGAAAATAGTCGCTTTCCACGCCGTCCAGTGTTGCCTGTCGCAGCGTGTTGAAGGGATATTGGAGTTGCGACGTCTTTTCCATCACAATGTGAAAGGATGCTTGACGAACGTCCTGCTCATGCTTATCCAAGAAATCGAATAACAGGTCAATCTCAGTTTCTTCTTTTATATAGACAGCCACTGAAGCCGGACCGTTCCAATACTGCAACTGAAGCAGCAAGCTCTGAAACTTAGTGTGCGACAGATGAGTTGTCAGGACAATATCCTTCTTGTCAAGACTGATGGGACCTTGACGGGGAACCTTATAAAGCAGAGATAGTGGTTTGATTTGCCTATCATTATGGAAGGGCAGTTGTTCAAAATGATATTTCATTCGCGATCGAGGGTCCATCGTCAAACGTCGCGCCTCCTGATTGATGCCGGAAGACTCATTGAGCTGTGGCGGCGGAGAATCGAAATCACCCCCTACATTTTCTGACCATACGGATGCAACACTTGAATGGAGATTCGTATGCAGCGATATCAGCGACACGGAAATAGCCATCACACAAAACAGACGTCGCATCGAACTTGGTGGGTGGTTGGGAAGTCGTGGACTCTTCCAGCTGCGAGGTAGAAGCATCAGACTATCGCTTGTTGCAATCTCTGACCATGGATTTATGTGAGAGAATGTAGAAAATGTCTTTTGGAACTACTTTGCGAAGGTGCAAGTGGCTTCTTTGCGAAGGTGCAAGTGGTTGCTTCGCGAAGTTGAAATAGAACATCCTGATCGTTCCAACAGCTTTTTTGATTTTGTTCACTTCATAATGAATTTTGTTTTCATGTGGGGTCGTGGAGAACTCGTCTCATCAATACCACTCAATTAGTTTGCGATAATAAATATCTCGTCAGATGGAATCCATCGGCAACCGACTCTCTATAGAGTGGTTTTTCATAGAGAAGTCGAAAGTAATCTTGATGAACCTCATCCAAAAGCGATCAATCTTGCGAAATCCGTGCGACGGAATTTCTTTGATGCACATTTATGGAGTATTGTTGTTAAACCTAATTCGAAACGACATGCTTCTATATATGATCCCACATACGTTCACATATGACCCCTTTGTGTGCTTTATGTATCAGTCCTGCGAAACTCATACCGCGAAAATGTGAGTGTCACGCCTACTAGGCTATGGTATTAAAAAGGGGGTCGCTGTGCTCGTGATCCTACCCCCAATTTAGGGGGAATTCGGGCAATTTCACACAAGAAGGAAGAGTTGCAAGACAGGTGAATTGTTGCTGTTTCGGGTGCCTGCAGTAGTATTACGGCGATGACAAGTTGAATTCAGCGAGCTTGCAACTAGGAACAATGGTACTTCTGAATCGAATAGGGGTGCAACATCATTTTCGACTCAAGAACAAAAAAAAATGATATACGGGCAGACTCAAGAAAGTAGGGGCAGGTATCCCCCAGTCGAACGGGGTGTGTCTTTAGGGCCGTAATCCATGCCGATTTTTTGCCGATTTTCGAGCCGATTTTCGAAGCCGATTTTGGTCTGTCCGTCGAAATTCCGATTATCGGCAAAAAAAATACCTCTGAAATGGGCCTTCCCCCTTTTTTTTTAAATCTAATTTTCGAACGGGTGTTTCTATACTGTAGTTTTTTTAGGCCTGTATAAGGTCCTTCGTCAGCTGGTCCCGTGGACAACATGATATATAGCACAGTGCCATTCGATGTATGAAGCTACGGAATTGTTCAACTCCAATCGAAAGACTTTGGAATATGACATCATTTTTTGGCTCTGTCTGCTAGGTCAGTACTGTAGGTAGTTGAACAACAACAAGGATCGACAGATGCTGTTCGAGTTATACGAAAATCTGCGCCGTCACCAATACGAAAATGGGCGTATGGAGCCATAGGGACGTGCGAGAGGCATGCACAACATTATTTTCGTCCGCTGCGTACGAACTGCCTTATAAAAATTCTACGGAGTGGAGGGAGGCCGCTTAAATGAGACAGTATCTTTCAGACGTCATTTTCACAGCCACTATATATTCACCATAGGTATAGGTTTTTCGCACGTGCTTTCCGGCTCTTTTTTGGCATTCTTATTGAACTGACCAGATAGTATTTTACTTTACAGTCCAGACTACTAATGTCGCATACGCTACTAGACGTGTGTTTGATAAGAAGTTTGAGGAGAGCCGGGCCGATACACATGTTGCTACCAAGACTCACGACATTTGTTGACTCTCTCATTTCTGACAGAAGTAAACTGAGGCAGTGTTGTTTGCCAAGCAAGTCTTCAAACAAGAACATCATAATGCCAAGACTTCATGGCCGAGGCTTATGTTTGAGCGGACTGCTGGGTTTTCTGATTCTTTTGGTGCACTCTCAACTCGCACGTCTCGAAACAACAACCTTCACGGAAGAAACAACAAAGAAGCAAGCCAAAGCTGGAGATTTGCCTACTGATGGTACCCATGCTGCCGTGGATCGTCGCATGCCCATACCTCCGCCTCCAAGCGTGGTATCCTCACAACAACCAATGGTGGTGGCCGATAGGACGAGGACAATGATGGCAATGCAGAATGCCGGGTTGAATGCAACTCAACTGGACCCTCAGACTCTTCGTTTGATACCAGATTGGTCGACGATTGAAAACTTAGTCGGACCCGGCCCAAACATCCTTGGTCTAGAAACTTGCAAGTCATTTCAAGAGATTGCAACGTTTCAAGATGACTCAATCGAAGACAAGCGTCGCTTCATTGGAGGTACGTCGAAAATTTCTAGCTTGATACAAATGTTTGACGATATCATCACTAGTTGTTGATCGGTGTTTTCATCGCTGCTCCCTTTTTCAATCGGTGTTTTCATCGCTGCTCCCTTTTTCAGTGAGTGGAATGTTCAACAGTGGGACCAACGTCCTTGCATATCTTTTAAGAGAGAACTGTGAATTCGAGAACGACACAGGAAGGGCATTGTGGCAAGTTCCTTGGGGAAAGCATGCCCGAGCAACGAGACGGGATTTTCAAACGGCAACGCGCTATAGTCATTATAACAAGACAAGAACGTTGCCTGTGGTCATGGTCCGTAATCCTTATGAAGTGCTTGATTCTATGTGTCGAAATTCCTATTCCATTCGTTATCCAAAGGATGTTGACAGTACATGTCCTCACATGGTCCACCCTGAAACTGGGCAACTGTTGCCTGTCAGAGTGGGGTTGAAAAAGCCTGGCATTGCCTATCCATCCGTTGTACATTTCTGGAATAAATGGTATCAAGAATATTTGTATCAATTTGAACATCCGAAACTGTTTGTTCGTCATGAAGATTTGATTGTATATCCAAAGCAAACGGTGCAAAGAATTTGCGAATGTGCTGGTGGGAACGTGGTGACAGAGGAGGAAGAGTTCAACTTCTTGCTTACCAGTGCCAAGGAAGGAAAGGGTCATGGGGAGGCTAGCGAATCAAACGGCTTGGTGGAAGCATGGGCTCGACTAGGACGGGACATACCATTCCCAGAGCCCGACTACGAGGCGCTCAAAGCGCATGTCGATGCTGATATAATGTCAAAATTCCAGTACAAGACCCCAAAACGACAGGCGATTGCAAGCGCGGCCTTAGCCTCATGATATCATGAATTGTCATAATAATAGTAAATATCTAGTATTTATGGTACCAGTATCCGAACCGAAGTCTCTGACCATAACGAGAGACCACAGCGGGGCTTAGGCATCGAATGGTCTTGTGTACATGAGAAAGACTAGGAATCAAACTGTTTCCATAGTAAGGTTTTTCCTATCATTTTA
>JAAMXS010000400.1:0-27734 GCA_019693525.1 Cylindrotheca fusiformis | reverse complement strand
TGATAGTGAAGTATTCCATGCGACCATAAAGCCCGAAATCCTTATCGAAATAGTAGCCAAGCAGGTCTCCATTTTCATTCTGATCAATAATGACTTGGTCAATGTAAGTCCAACCAGTTGTATTGATGTTAAACTCCGAATAGGCATCAAAAAGCTCGTATTCGTCAGTCTGGAGGTTGTATCGGAATCCGTAACTACCGTCATTGGTGTTGTAGTTCTCCTTCACGAATCCAAGAATGTGGTTGCCCCGCATCCCGACGGGCCTGGTCCTACCATACGGTCCCCATGCTCGGGGATGATTTTCAACCGACTTCAACAACTTGCCCTTAATATCAGAAACCTCGAAACCACGGTCCGAGTGGTAGGTGGTCATGACAAGAATATCATCTAGCACGTCGACACCAGCCAAGCGTGCCCCGTCAAGCAAGTCTGATATATTGTGGAAGTCGAATTCACCAGTTTCGAAAGCCGCAGCACATGGATCCCAGTCGATCGACGAGCATCGGAGGGGATCGGCTGGTTCCATAACGTAGCCACTGTCACAGTGACACCAGTCACCATGCGTGTGTCCATGGCCATTACATTCAGGCACTTCTACACACAAGCTGGCATCTTGGGCATCTTGTTCGTATCCGTCGTCACAGTGACAGTCGGCTCCATGAAGGTGGCCGTGTCCACTGCAGACTACCTCGACACACACGCTGGCATCTTCGGGATCTTGTTCGTATCCGTCGTCACAATGACAGTCGGTGCCATGAAGGTGGCCGTGTCCACTACATACTGCCTCGACACACACGCTGGCATCTTCGGGATCTTGTTCGTAGCCATCGTCACAATGGCAATCGGTGCCATGAAGGTGGCCGTGTCCACTGCATACTGCCTCGACACACACGCTGGCATCTTGGGGATCTTGTTCGTAGCCGTCGTCACAATGGCAATCGGTGCCATGAAGGTGGCCGTGTCCACTGCATACTGCCTCGACACACACGCTGGCATCTTGGGGATCTTGTTCGTATCCGTCGTCACAATGACAGTCGGTGCCATGAAGGTGGCCGTGTCCACTGCATACTGCCTCGACACACACGCTGGCATCTTCGGGATCTTGTTCGTAACCGTCGTCACAATGGCAATCGGTGCCATGAAGGTGGCCGTGTCCACTGCATACTACCTCGACACACACGCGGGCATCTTCGGGATCTTGTTCGTACCCGTCGTCACAATGGCACTCGGTGCCATGCAAGTGTCCGTATCCACTGCATTCCACCAATCCACCCTGGATCGGAGAAGAGCGGGTTATGGTGCTTTCATTGTCGTTGGCTTGTGCAAGAGCCGCAGCACCCACGATAAGCGCAACAACTGACAAACCGAGAGCCAACACGGCCACCGCTCCAACCCACTTGGGCCAGGAAGAAGGAGCGGTAGCAGCCGTGCTGGCAGCGGTTTCTTCTTTCGGATTCTCAACGTCAGTGCGAGGTGTACTCTGTGTGGAGGAAAGAACAATACGAAAGAGTGAACCACATCTGCGTGCCTCGAAGTCTCTTCTGGTGCCTTTTACTTACCATGGTGAGGGGCTGCAATGAATAAAAAAGATATTGGCGAATAAATGAGAGGCAGGTCTAGCTAGAGAAAATTTGGATACTGCGTGGCTTCGTCTCAATAAATGGCCTCAGAGCAGAACACGCAAGCGACTATATTGGGTACAAAGTATTCCCTACTTCTACGGAGTACCATAGTATGAGGTTGTAGATATTGTTGGGACATGGTGGAACAGCCTTGTGGCTTCAATCCTGTACTGTATCTGTATTATTGTTTGGAGATATGTCAGAACAATCTTGTGGCTTCAATGAATGGCCTCAGAGCAGAACACGCAAGTCGACTATTGAGTACAGAGTATTCCCTACTTCTTCGGAGTACCATAGTATGAGGTTGTAGATATTGTTTGGACATGTTGGAACAGCCTTGTGGCTTCAATCCTGTACTGTATCTGTATTATTGTTTGGAGATATGTCAGAACAGTCTTGTGGCTTCAATGAATGGCCTCAGGGCAGAACACGCAAGTCGACTATTGAGTACAGAGTATTCCCTACTCCTACGGAGTCCCATACGTTAGTACTCAACAATGAAAAGCAAGAAGCACGTGAAAGTGCACGGGCACAGTATGACTCGAGGTAGATATTGTTTGGACATGTTGGAACAGCCTTGTGGCTTCAATCCTGTACTGTATCTGTATTATTGTTTGGAGATGTGTCAGAACAGTCTTGTGGCTTCAATGAATGGCCTCAGGGCACAACAAGTCAGAGTACTCCCTACTTTTACGGAGTACGGTTCGCTAGTACTCTACAATGAAAAGCAAGAGCCTATTTGAAGCACATGCAAGTGCACGAGCACAGAGTATTCGTACAAATGAGGTAGAGAGATTGTGGAAAATATTGGACATGTCGAAACAGCCTTGTGGCAATTATTTGGTCAGAACTGTCAAACATCTGGAAGGGCATCTGCTCGGGCTCTCATCCGCGAATATTAAGACTACTATGGAGTATACACTGCGAAAATCTAGTCACTTCTTATTTTGCTCAGACAATGAAATCATTTGTACCGGAGTGCACCATTTTGACCTCCAAAACTATCATTTTGCACTCAGGTGAACCGGCAGCCACTGCCTACGCATTTCTGAAGACTGGCCAGGCGGATGATAATTGTTGGAAGTTATTGGATCCGAGCTAATGCAGCGAGGGACTGCAACAACTCTTCATGCCCAAAGCTGGGGCAACATGGCCGTTGTTTTCTACTTGGAGAAAGCGGATATATGCGACGATCGGCTACTGGAGAGTGTAACAGACATTTTCAGCGCTAGCAGGACTAGACGAGTACTACTAGCGTTGGAATACTCCCGCTAAGCTCGGGTGGAGGATATACTCTTTGGTGCTACAAGAGGGGACCTGCGGTGCGAACGATATAGTGATCTTCCTCAGAAAGTTTGCAATTCGATCAATGAGACACACACGAGTTTGTCGACTCCTAAATTGATGGCAATTCGCCAGTTCATGTCTATGGCACTCAACGAATATCGATGTCTTTGACATGATGCAATAGCGCAGAGCTCGTCTTTCGCGAAAGCAAACAACATTTCAGGAGAACAAGAGTATATTATTATTATTAAAAGAGTATATTATTATTGATTCTTGTTTTTAGTCGTCCGGGTAGCAGTACTTGCACATGATGTTGTCGCGACCACATTGGCAGATGCTACATTCGGATCGGAACTCCACGAGTTCTCCATAGATAAAGACATTCAAATCGCAGGTATCCCGCTCCATGGAACGGAAGTTGTTATGGTGGATCGTTAATTCGTCTGCAAGATGATAAAAAGAAATATAGGTTAGTGCAAAAATGATGCTGTTGAAAAACGAAAAGCAGATGATAGAGTTGTCGTTTCAGGAGATCATCCATTGGTGGATATAATACTACTTACACATCATTTTGTAATTCTCGTGATTTCCTGGAAAGGCACCATAGAACTGGTTGTCATTGAGCCGAAGAGTCATCAAACGACCGTTACCGGCCAAAATATATGACTGTGGGACTGTTCCAGAAAATTGATTGAAATCCAAATGCAAATGACGAAGACGAACATATTCGTCGCCAAGTTCCGGTGGCAGCGTCCCACTGAATTGATTCCGTCCAAGATCCATGTAATACATTTGACGTAGATTCATGTTGCCAGGAATTGTCCCAGTCATTTGATTTCGGTACACATTGAAGTATCCTATTCAGAGAAAAGTATGTTTTGCAGCAGCACGAAGGGGGTCGTGTCAGCACAAAGTAGTATTCCATAAATTGCATCGCTCCATTGTGGTGTACTTACGGATTTGTCGAATCTTGCTGCGAGATGCCAACGTGGCCGGGATAGAACCAGTCAGTTGATTGTGACTGACTTGGAAGTGGGTTAGACTCCACAGATTTCCAATGTTGGAGGAAATGCTTCCGGACAACTGATTATCGTACAAGAAGATCTTCTCAAGTCCTTCCAAGTCGAATATTTCCTCCGGAATAGTCCCTTGGATCTTGTTGTTGGACATATCCAAGTGCTTCAAATCCGAAAGGTATCCCAATTCTGTCGGAAGCTCGCCTCTGAGGCCAAGATCCGCCAAGCGGATCTCCGTTAGTGTTCCGTCGATGTCACAAGTCATCCCTTTCCAGAAGCACTCATTTTGATTGCGCATGCCCCAGTTGGGGAGAATGAGAGTTTCAGACGCACGAGATGTTCCCAGCGTTTCTTCTGCTTCCCCATTCTGGGATAGATTTCGGCTGTCGTCTCCAACGAGACTGTTGTAGAGGAGCAAGATCGAAAAGCGCTGAAAATACTTGGGCGACAACTCTACTGGTTTGTTGGAAGATTTTGCTTCTTCAACCAACCAATCAATGGCTTTGCGTGCATTGGTAGCTCCCACATCTACACCATAGTCTTGAGCGAAGAAATTGAAGAGTACGTCTTCTACGTCTCTTGTAGGTGAAGGTGATGGGGCTGGCGTAGGTGACGTCGATGGGATGGATGTTGGGGTCAAAGAAGGCGTCGTCGTTGGTGCCCTTGTCTCTCCTGGGCGTGTTGGAGACCACGTAGGATGTGGCGTTGGAGCCGGGGTGGGTCCAGGGACTTGATCTTTTCCACCATTTGGGGCTCTGGGATGCGAGTCCTTCTTCAATACAAAAAAGTAAACCGCAACACATGCACCAATGATCACGAGCGAAGCGAGGACAATGCCACACATCACTACTTTGCTTCTTCTGCCTTTTCTTTCGAAATCAGGGTTTTTCTCTGCTGTTTCATCTTCCAACTTCTTGTTCTCTTCGTCCATTTCTGGAAGGGTGGCAGAAGGATGCACCTTATGCCAAGTAACAGATCTCTTCCCTGTGCTGTCACTACTGGAAGCGCGTTGCACAGTTGAAGGGCGCTGTACATCAGCAGGAGGACTCGATTTTGGTACAGCACGGCCGCCAGTGGTGCTCGTAGAAGATGATCTTGATGTGTTGGACTTGGTGATAGGAGCCTTCTTGGGAGAAGTGGCAGCACTTCGACTGGCAGGCTGTTTTTTGTTGGGCTGCTGTTTAGTCACAGGAGCCTTTCCAGCACCAGCGACACCGCTAGTGGAAGGAGCACGCTTTGTCTTTGCTGTTGCAACTGAGGACGGAGCACTTCTCGGTGGTTGCTTGGGAGCAGCCTTTCCAGTGCTTGCGCTAGAAGGGCGTCGCTTTCCTGGGGCAGCAGCAGCAGCAGCAGCAGTTGTTGTCTTATTGAAACTGGGGTTTCTCATGACAACACTGG
The DNA here is from genome assembly GCA_019693525.1 of Cylindrotheca fusiformis. Taxonomy (NCBI): domain Eukaryota; phylum Bacillariophyta; class Bacillariophyceae; order Bacillariales; family Bacillariaceae; genus Cylindrotheca; species Cylindrotheca fusiformis. The sequence goes on along the minus strand of JAAMXS010000400.1, from coordinate 22,411 downwards.
TTTGAGGTGGTGGGCGCGATTGCTCTTCTTGCCTAGCCATTGATTCAACGTTAAGAATCATTGCTTCAATTTCCTCGGGAGATGCACCACCGTCCGTCGTCGTCGTGGAAACAGCAACATTCTTGGAAGACCTGTTGCTGGCTTGTTGTGTCTTATTCCTAGCAATGGTATTTGGTCTTGCAGGAGCTGCCGCCGAAGCGACCTTCTTGGAAGAGGTATTACTGGCCTGTTGTGTCTTACTCCTAGAAATGGGGTATGGTGTTGCAGGATCATCAGTGACCTTCTTGGCGGCGGGAGCAGTGTTTCTTGTTTGCTGAGTCTTTTTCTTGGCAGCTGCTTTTGGCTTTGTTCCACCTGCAGCAGCGACACTCTTGGTAGTAGGAGTTCTACCGGCTTGAGCTTTGTTTTTTGCATTGGTCTTCGCCCTTGCAGGCGGGGCCGCCGTTGCCGCGACATTCTTGGTACTAGTAGTTTTCTTTCCAGCAACGTTTTTTGGTCTTGTGGGTGCCGCACCACTGATGGCCTTCTTTGAAGAGATATTTCCAACTTGCTTTGTAGTAGTAGTAGTCTTTTTTGCAGCAACCGCTTGGGGTTTTGGTGCAGGTGATCTGACTTGTTGCTTTTCTTGTTCCTCCACCACCATAGCTTCGTCGTCTTCATACTCCTCCTCCTCCTCCTCCTCAATCACTTCTTCGTCTTCATACTCCTCAATCACTTCTTCTTCATAGTAATCCTCGTCGTCCAAGTCATATACCACTGATTCTGTGTCATTCTTGCTCATATGATGATGCATCTGTGGAGCTGATGGATGCGAGGTGGTGTCTTGAGGGGTATTTCCACCAGGCATTTGGTTATTATTGTTGTTGTTGTTGTTGTTCTTGATTTGTTTCAGTGTCGGTCGAAAATTATATCGGATATAATTTTTTAATGAGACGAGAGCGCAATGTATAGTGTGAAATTGAGGCGTAGTATATGTGTCTTCTCCTGTAAATCCTGTTAATTCTTTTTTGTTTGGGCCAACTTATCTTGCCTTTTACTCTTTACAGGAGTGCGAGCCATGATGATGGGTCTATATACGAAACCCATAAAAGATACCTAGTATATAAGAATTGGACAAATTTTGGCAATGGCGCGCACCTTCTACAAGATTCATATCATTCGTGTCAAAAAAGTCAACGGATGCCAAGGACAAAGTTTTGGCCGCGACATCATGCTGGTAAAAATTACACGCGTGCGAGGTGCGCAGTTCAATTACGGACATGTGTGTGTTCGAGATTTTTCACCACAACAATTTGATTTTCGGACCCACCTCTCGTCCCTCGATCGTCATTCATTCCCATCACATCACGCACCCCTGTCATCATCCGAGGCACGAATGCCGCGGTGACACTTCTTTCTTTTGCAAGTACACACAAAAAACACAAAGAAAAAGCGAATCACGCGTATTATTAGGCCTATAATGATATGATGAATGGAACAATAGAAGATTCACCGGGCTTCGCATTTGCCTTGACACATTTGCCACTAAACATCACAACATCATGTCAGTAGGGCAAGAAGAACCCAATCGAAGATTCCTCATCAGAAGGTGGTGTCGACCTTTGTCGTTTCCCTTTCATCTCACAAAATTACTTTTATTATTTCTTACAACAACAACAACAACAACAACAATTCTCCAAAGCCAACCAACCGAGGCAATCAAGATGAACCCTCAAGAAAACAATAACAACAAGCTTGCATTCTTGAACGATTTGAAAAAGAAGTACGATCACCAACCTGTCTTTCTTCAATGTGTTGATGAGATTGCCCTTTCTTTGCTCCCACTCTTTGAAGACCCAAAGGATGGTGACTTTTACAAACGTGCTTTCCTTACCATGGCAGAACCGGAACGATGCATCTCCTTTCGTGTTCCATGGGAAGATGACAAGGGCAACCTTCAATTCAACCGTGGATGGAGGGTTGAATTTTCTTCTGTTTTGGGCCCCTACAAGGGTGGATTACGCTTCCATCCAACCGTCGATGAGGGGGTTTTGAAATTTTTAGGCTTTGAACAAATTTTCAAAAATGCATTGACGGGCCTACCCATGGGTGGTGGTAAGGGTGGATCCGATTTCAATCCCAAAGGCAAGAGTGAAGGTGAAATCCGACGTTTCTGCCAATCGTTCATGACGGAACTCTACCGATACTTGCACCCATCTACGGATGTTCCAGCTGGTGACATTGGAGTCGGTGGACGAGAAATTGGCTACATGTACGGAGCCTACAAGGTAAGAGAAACTATTATATGCTTTTTCTTTCTTTCTTCTTCTTCTTCTGAAATCAAGAAGTATATACAGACTCTTTCTTAACCTTTAATTTTTCTTCTTCTTCTTCTGTTGTTCCCCTTCCATATAGAGACTTACCAATCATCATGGAGAAGGTGTCTTGACTGGAAAGTCCATATTGTTTGGTGGATCCCCCTTTCGTCCAGAAGCGACTGGATATGGATTGGTATACATTACCAAGCTCGCTGTAGAAGATCCCGACCACAACAACAACAACAAAAAGGCTACTAGTATGAAAGGTTTGCGTTGTTTGGTGAGTGGCAGTGGCAATGTTGCTCAATATGCCTGTCAAAAACTATTGGAATTGGGTGCTACAGTTCTATCCATGAGTGATTCCAATGGGACATTACTCTTTCCCGATGGTGGCATGTCAACTGAAGACCTTGAGGCAATTATGGAATTGAAAAATGTCAAACGTGGACGCTTGTCAGAATTCGTCCAACCATCAAAGAATGGTGGTAATGGTAATAAATGCAAATATGTCAATGGGCAGACTGTTTGGCAACAAAAGATGGAACAATGTGATATTGCTTTGCCATGTGCTACACAAAATGAAATTGATAAAGACGGTGCGAAACAATTGATTGAAAATGGTGTTTGGTTGGTAGCCGAAGGTGCCAATTTGCCTACAACATTGGCCGGTCAAGATGTCTTTCGATCTAATAATATGATTTATATTCCCGCCAAGGCTGCCAATGCTGGAGGTGTCGGTGTGAGTGGATTGGAAATGAGTCAAAATGCTCAAAAATTGACATGGGAACCAAAAGAAGTTGATTTACGTTTGCAACACATGATGAAGGATATATACCACCAATGCAAAACTGGTAGTACTGGTACTACTACTTTGGAAGAAGGTGCCAATCGTGCTGGATTCCTCAAAGTAGCTACAGCCATGAAAGAACTTGGATGGGTACAATGATACAATAGTAGCAAAGAATGAGAGAGACTTTGATGCAAAACAGAAAATGATAGAAAAATGACAAACCTGGAAAAATTATAATAATGAAAGAGAGGAGAGCTTCAATTGGTTTTTTTAAGTTTATAGTTGTAGCAGTAATAATAGGCTAGCCATGGCTGTAGTAGCCAAGGATAGTCGTATGGCATCTTGAGGGCCTAACATTGCATATGCCAGTTCAAACAAGACCAGAACCATGACACATGCACCACCTGCAACAAGGATTGGTAAATTTGGTTTATTGGGTTTGTTGATTGTTTCTCCTAAATACATTAATAGAATACCCACCATGGTTTCCGTTCCAATTCGAATCATCGACGTTGTCTTTAGTTTGGATTGTTCCTCCTGTTCCTGTTGTTGTAGAATGATGGCATCTTTGGATGGTTTTTTCATTTTGGCAATAATATCCTTACTACTACTTGCTCCTCCACCACCACGGAGTAGTAGTAGCGAAGTAATCTCCACCCCACCAATTGCTCCTCGTGGCGGTAATGCCAATACGTCTCGTTTTTTTTGAGAATAAGCTATAGTAGGCGGGCTGATGGAGGGACATTTTGTGGATGCAACAACAGTCGTTGGAACCAACAATAATAATAAGCTTAAAAAGAAGAAACTGATGATGATGGTTATGCTGTGGAACCGTTTTCGAACTGAGATTCTAGAAGGTTTCATCTCTTATTAACAATGAGATGAGTGCAAGAAATAGGAGTGTGTATAGACTGCTTTTACATTCACCATACCATTTTGATGACACGATCCTTGAATGTTCAAGAACCTTACTGATGCCATCTGTCATTTCTTCTTCGGAGAAACTCTTTAATTTTTTTGAAAATGAATGGATTCAAAAAAGTCGATCAGACGAGATTTCGAAACTCACACCAATGCTGGCAGGCTCGCGCACTGACCTGCGAGGTATTTTTTATGCGTTGAGAGTTGAGACTGTCCGTTTCCGGGGAGAAGACCTCGAACCGCCATCCAATCAAATAAGGCATCAGCAGAGGTATACGTAATGAAATGCCCCCGCGATAAAATAGTCCATAAAAACCCTCCGGCACATGGACAAGACTCCCCCGTGTGTGTTATTGTGACTATAGTTATTATCACTCAAGACTATCATAAAACCCTTGAGCTCTTATTGTCGATCCACGAAACCTTGGCCTCTTTTTTTCTTTTGCGAGACCGCTTTTTACAATCAGTCGTCCTACAAAGAGGCTTATACCGACTTTTTATTCTTGCTTGTAGAGTAACCAAAAGGTCCACAGCAGGAGAAAGGGTTACTCACACGAACGAACCAACCAACCAAACGAACGATCAGTCGTCCTTCTTCTCAGCTCTCTTATTGTTGTTATTGCTATTTGTTGTTCAAAACAGAAGACTCTGATGTCAAGACAACAGCCCGTATTATCAAACGCTGATCTGGTATGGGTGTCCTTTAAGAGTATTGATCATCAGGCATGGATAATAGAAATGGACGACGATGATGATGAAGTTTTGGTGAAATGGCAAATGACAGGATTGTTGGATTGGGTCCCTATATCATCCATTCAACATGAATTACCATCAAGACGACGACGACAAGAACGACATGTTTTTTGTAGCTTTGAGGATTTTCGAAAACGAAATATTAATTCGTTATGGAAACAGGTCAAGGTCCATTCCAGAATAGCCATCAAGAAAACGAAATCATCCAGTGAATCGTCGTCCGCAGAAACGACTGATCACACTAACAACATCTCTTTGGAAGAATGCCATTTTGAAACGGCAACGGTCATCCAACAAAAACGAAAGCGAAAGTTCATATTCCGGATACGATACGATGATGTTGATGAAGATGATGAAGATCAACATCAGGAATGGATGGATTTGAGTCAACAGGCATTCTGTCTCTTGGATGGCGGTGGTGGTGGTAATGACATTTCTAGCATGAGTCAAAAAACCACCACTGTCACTGCTCCTCCAAATAATGAACAATTGCCATGGAATGGTATTGAAGTTGGATCACGGGTCGCTGTTTATTGGGGAGGTGATAAGACCTATTACAATGCTACAGTCGTACCATCCTCCGTTTTGAACAAATCAAAATCTATCTTTTGTTTGCATTATGATGATGGTGAAGTCGAAGAACTGGATCTAAGTCAAAATCAATACAAAAAATTGTTGTTAGAATCATCATCTTCTTCTGGTCTGGAAAAAGAATCATCCGATACTGAGGAAGAAACGGAATACAATGATGATGAAGAGGAAGAGGCAGAATTTGATGATGACAACAAAGAAGAAGAAAAAGAAGCCAGTGGTGGTGGTTCTGCAGAGCCATCATCATCATTGAACAAGACGAGCAAAAATGTGCGGCGGCGGCAATCTCCTGCAACGAGCAATGATAACAACAAACGGTTGTTGGCTCCTCAAGAAGAAGAAGAACTTGACATTGGAAGTCGAATCTCGGTCTATTGGAAGGATGATGATGAATATTACAAGGCAACAGTGGTACAAAAGAAAAGTAAAAAAAAAAAAAAGGACGAGGAATCCTGCTCTGTCTATTACCATCTCTTATATGATGATGGTGAAGAAGAAGAACTGGATTTGAGCAAGGAAATATTCCAACTACTAGTAGCAGAGGATGGTGATGATGCAAATGACTCGGATGGTGGAGAATACAAACCAACGAAACAGAGGCAATCGTTGCGAAGAAGAAGAAAAAGGTCACACCACTTCAAGCAAAGTACCGAAGGGGATTCCAACAACAGCAGCATTATTATTGTGGGCAAGAAAGAAAAACTTCGAAGCTCCAAGACGAGAATGGCTACTACTCGAGGTAAGGGATTGGTGGTTTCTGGTCGTGCTGATTCTGGAAAACCAGCCGAAAAATCTGTGGAAAAGAGAGCCAAACGACGTCATCAGAGTGTTCCAATGAACAATCATTATTCTTCCAATAATAAGAGATTCCGGAAAGCTAAAGAAGAACCAGAGTCTACAATATCGCAGCAGCAGCAAGAGAAAGATGGCATTGCAACATCCAGAACAAGACGCTCCACCAGCATCAAACATAAAAAGAAGAATTCCACTTCTTTGGTGGATCCGGCACGCAACAAAAGCAAAGGAGCAGATCATCAGGAGCCATTGGATTCTCAAAATACCAACAAGGATGCTCGGAGCACTACGAATGGTGGCACGTCTGGGGGTATTGCCGCCGCCGCCAAAGATAGACTGAAGGATGATGTCGAACCAGAATCAACGCTGGTGGCTCGAGGAGCACCAGGAGTCAAGTCTGTAGTAACGACAAGAAAGGGTTCCAAAGCTGAACCAGAATCAACACAGGCTCGAGAAGAAAGCCGAGTCAAACCTGTATCGGCATGGAAAGCCACGAATTCAAAGGGTTCCAAAACTTTAGAGAAACTGATGGATGTCGAACCAGAATCAACACAGGCTCGAGGCGAAGTCAAATCTGCATCGACAGCTAAAGTCTCCCATTCAAAGGGTTCAAAAGCTTCCAAGACACTTATGGATGTCGACCCAGAATCAACAAAGGCTCGAGAAGAAATGGGAGTCAAGTCTGTATCGACAGCAAAAGCTGCTGTCCGATCAAATGGTTCAAAAGCCTCAAAGAAACATATGGATGTCGACCCAAAATCAAGACAGGCTCGAGAAGAAATGGGAGTCAAGTCTGCATCGACAACGAAAGCTGCCCATTCAAATGGTTCAAAGGCTACAAAGAAACGTATGGCTGTCGATCCAAAATTAACACAGGCTCGAGAAGAAATCGGAGTCAAGTCTGTGTCAACTGCGAAAGCGGCCCCTTTAAATGGTTCAAAAGCCTCAAAGAAACCTACGGATGTCTACCCAGAATCAACACAGGCTCATGAAGAAATCGGCGCCAAGTCTGTGTCGACAGCGAAAGCTGCGACTTCAGAGGATTCGAATCCTTCTGTATCAGATCCCTGGAAAGAATGCAAGCGAACACTAGAACTCATTGAGCATGAATCTCCGTCAGTGATCAAGAAGGCAAAGCTGTCAGATCTTTCGCCCCAACCATTCCTTGCACTTTCTCATTCGCTGGCAGTTGACGAAACCATTGAAATGACAAAGAGGACCATAATCCCAGTCAATTCAATCCAGCAAGCACAGAGACAGCATGGGAATTCGAAACATGCCGAAATGACACAGGAGTGGAACAGGGACAAAACAAATGATTCCGTTGACATGGGCCAAGCACCCAAGCTTTTGAACGAGGAGAAACATGACCCGATTCTTGAAGAAAGTTCTGTCGAATCGCTTCAAGACAACACTGCTATGTCTATGTACCTACAGAAGCCAACTCAAGAACCCAATGAGTCAAAGAAGCGGCATTACAAGAGTTTAGGGGTAGAGGACAGCGCACTCGACGAAGAAAAGACAAGTTCTCATGAAGATGCCGAGGAAGAAGCATTCTCGCCCTATACTAGCAGTCGCTCCGCTGCCAAACTACTCTTCAAAATGAAACGAGTGGATTCGATGCGCAAGCGTTTGACTGGACCACGGAAAAAGAGAATTCTAAAAGGGTATGAAATGGAGCAAACAATGGGAGATAGCTCCCCCAACAGCAACACAATGCTTCCCTCATATTGAAAAAGCCACCAAACAGTTTTAGAAGACTATGAAAGATATTGGCCTACTAATTTAGAATATATCTTTTGTGAGCCTTTAAAGCGTCTTGATTTGACATCGTATCATTGTTCGCCCGCTTCGGATTCAATGCTGACGTACATTTGTCAACCTTCAGATCTGATGATACACATATATAAGTTTTCAATTTCCAAAAGATCCCACCGCAAGTACTGTGTGTACGTGTGGGAACGTATACTAATCAGAATACTCTCGTGGCAGAAAAAAAACCCCTCATCGATCGTTTCTTCAGAACAACTTGTCTTGACACAAAGCTTCTGTACACACTATATGGTTCAGTTTCACTGTTGACAATGAAGAACTTCACCCTTATTGTGCTACAAGTTTTGTTATTGGTAGGAATTGCGACTGCTTTTACGTCTCCGCCTCATCTTGACGTATTTGCCAGTCAACAATGCCGAACAACACCTGCGTTTCTTTGCCCTCATGAAGGTGAGCAGCTTGTTATGGCTTTTAACAATGCTCTCTCAGCGGAAGACGACAACGACAGCCAGAACCAGCAAATCCAAGATCCGGTCCAAGCTGTCATGACTCTTGAGCCCACTGTCGGTATTGTCCAGCGCATCAAGATGTATTTGGGTGGTGCTTTTTCCAAGGCGAGCAATGAAAGCTAAAGGACGTAACTTTTCCTGAACGGTTGAGATGGCACTCGTGACACTAGGCCTTGGCAAAGAGTCGAAGAAAAAAAGAGAGACAACCTTCAACGTGACTCTGCAATTGATAATTAAATACATACACACAGACAGAGCAAACAGATTCCCCCAAGAGGGGCAGTTGGCAAGAGCGAGCACAAAAGAAAAAGCAACAAGCTGAACCCTGCCATTTATTCATTCCGAACTATCTATGGAGTTGCTGTGAAAATCCAACACTACATATGCAATGATACTTGCAACTCTAAAACATACGTTAAATAACTAGAACATGACGCCCTTTTTGTTTCGTACACTGGTTTGAGACGTAGCAAATCGAGTCAAACAAGGGCAGTTGGTACAAGCGAACACGAAGCAACAACCTGAACTCCATCATTTGTTCATTCGGAATTGTGACTGCAATACGTATCCTGAGCAATTCTATCGACCCTTCAGAACAAAACTAGAGATCAAAGGAAGATTAGTTATGTTGTCGCAGCAAACCCATCCTTCTCAACACTGCAGTTGATTGGGATGGAAGTCTAGTTTGGGATTGCAAGAGCTAAGCCAGTGGATGGTCGACAATCAATGGATTCCTGTCCTTGAGCTACTTGTGTTAGTTTACCAGCTTCACACGCTTGTTTGTCTCCATCCTCTTCTCATCGGATAGTTGGGACAAAACTATACGAATTCGGAAGCGACTATACAAATTGCCACTTGATGCCAGCACCGGTCTATATTCAATGTCGAGAACAAAGAATGACACCTTGTTGCAGAGGTCTTGGGAGGGGAACTCCATGCTGGCACTCTTCACATTCGTGAGCGCGCACGCTGGAGGCACTTCAAACAGTCATCTCCCCAATGACTCTAAAGAATGATTCTACGCATGTAGACCGCCAGTTGTGTCCCTCTTTCGATAGATATCTTATTGGGAAAGTCGATCAAAAAACTTGGCTTCAAGGTTCTTTCCTATATATTCTCTCTGGAAGCAATCGCGGCCACATAACAACCGCTACTTGATTCCACTAGCCACCGGGTTCATTAAGTGGAAGTGGTAGCAGTCCACCATATGAAAGCGCATGGAGAATAAAAAAACACCAAGAGGAGAATGTTTGCCCCAAAGATTGTTACCTATCAATCCTATCGCGGTCACATATGAAATGCCACCTCTTTCGAAAACCTTTATGTGGAAATGGTGTAGGTGACCGAAAGTAACCGTCAGAGAATAAGAAACACGTCACTGGAGAAAGGGAGCATCCCTCTTCAAGCGATACATATTGGACAAGGAACTGGAGTTCTGCTTGGGATGGGCCATGTCAGTCACGGTAAATCACAATGTTCCGATTCTTCATAGTGTCCTCCCATCATAAAAGAGCCAACCATCCCTTAGAGGGTCTACAATTTAAAATGCAAAATCAACACGCTACCCATGACCGTACTGTCGAGAGGGCGGTGGTATCCCCCGATCACCAAACAGTGCAAGTGCAACAACATTGCTATCGCGATCATGCATTGGACGTCTGCGATCGAATAAGTATCCGCACCAATGCCCAACTACGGCGAGGTGGAGCTGCTGGCCCTTTTCCATTGAAACTGCATGCTTTGCTCGAGAGTGTTGAGAGAGAAGGTCAACAGCACATTATTTCCTGGCAACCGCATGGAAGATGCTTTGTCGTGCATGATCCTTCGGAATTTGTCAACATTCTCGTTCAGTATTTCAACGGCACGAAGATATCAAGTTTTAATCGGCAACTGAATCTATACGGCTTTCGACGACTGACCCATGGAGTCGACAAAGGAGGATACTATCATGAACTATTTCTGCGAGGGAAATTCTTTTTGGCGTCTGGAATTTCACGAACCAAGATAAAGGGGACCAAAATTCGGCTCCCCGCAAACCCACATGACGAACCCGACTTTTACTCCATGCCCTGGGTCGTTGGCGAGACGCCAAGACGGCACCATAAGCGGTCTCTCAATAGTACTTTGATGATGCCTGCTGTGATATCGGCGCAAACTCAGCCTTGGGAAAATGCCAACTTCATGGTAGGAGGACTATGGGACGGCAACGACGATACCTCCTCTGTGGAACAAATATCTGAGGTTGACACACCCCTCGAACTGATTCCAAGTTCCATTTGGGACGAAGAAGAAGCAATACTGACCATCTGTGAGCCTACTCCCCTCGCCGAGCCGTATGTTTGTCCATCACGTCCTGGTGAGGTAAAAGAATGTGTGGATGGCGGTAGGGCTCTTTGGAACTTGTTGGGGCGAGCTCTTTTATAGCTATAGACAGGTGGCGCAAACATTTTCTTTGAAACTTGCTTTTCAAATAAGCTGTGTTCTATAGTTTATTTATTTTGTAAGTTGATGTTTCTGTGGTGTGAGGGCAGAATGACAAATAATGAGGTTGGTTCAACGTGACGTGTGTTTGGGGATAGCCCTATTCAAAATCCCAGATGGTGTCTCTATAGGCAGCTTCGTAGTCCGACTTCCCAACTTTCAGCGCTTCTTGCACTGATTCTAATGATAGCTGGGAACAGACTTTGGCAATGGCATCATCATCCATTCGATGCCCGCATTGCTGAGCTGCGTAGATCAAATCGTACATTTGGTTACGTCGGTTGTCTCTAGTTTGGGTATAGGCAAGACTGTGCTCCACCAAGCCTCGCACCGGGTGACCGTTGACGACATCACCATCGTACGAGTGGGTCTTCTTGTCAATCATGTAAACCAGCAATTTGCATTGTCTTCGTATTAAGTCAAGAGCTTCCCTACTTACCCACACCACATCATCTTCAAACTCTTCCTTCTCTGGAACCAAAATGACTTCGTCTTGACTCGCAAATCGTACCCTTGTACGTTGATGGTGAGCATCAATGTTCAACAACTGAAGATCATGTTGCTTCGGGTGATGCTTGTCTGCTACAAGTATCGAGTCTCGTAGTTGTAGGTCATGCTGCTGAACTAGTGTCATCGTCAGCGAAGTTGATTTGGGAGGAAACTTGTGTTCGTCTTCTGAATGGGGCGGCATTGTTAAGCTCAAATGATGATTTCATTGTTGCTGCATTGACGATTGCCTTGTTCTGTTGCCGCTCCAATTCCAGTCGGAGAGAAAAGGAAAGAAGCCAGTCATGACCCTTTCAACTGACAATCTCATTTCGGTTGCGTTAAACAGTACATAGTTCTGAACCAGCACGAGACAAATTCAAAAACGAGATCAAGACCACGAATGAAAATTCCGTGGATGGCAGCATGTCAACCTTGTAAAGTGCAATTTAGGGTTCTCAAATTGCTGATGGCATTGACAAAAATGTAGGACAAACTAGGGTGTAGAGGTCATCAGCCTTCGGTTTGCTGAGTCGTTTGTGAGTGAGATTCGCCTTGGGCAAAAAAGTGACGTCAGTGGTTTTCGAATCGATTCGCAATCTTGTGTTTTTCGTGGTTTGTTATGGCGGCACTGGTTGGATCTTTCACGCCATTCGATTCTGAAACAAGGCATTTTCATCCAGATAATGGATAAATTCATTAAAAATATGGCAATTCGGTCATTGTCGACTAATCGGAGCAGTTGAGGAACCCCTCCGAACAATCCTCTTTCCTACATGGTGACTTGACATTGCAATTCCAAGCAATACTAACATCATAAAAAGATATTTCGTCCGCAACAACATCAATTGGTGATTTCAATAGGAACGAGACAAGCCCAAAGCCACTTTTGAAATGATTCTATGCTCTCAGCTGCTTCTTAACTTGTTTTTATTGCTCTCCTATTCCATCACGTCTGTGTTATCCTTTTCCTCGACGAACATTTCACGCACTCGAACATCTCATTTGCTGGATAGAATGGCAGCTACTGACACTGAATGGTCCACGAGTGATACGTCACACAAGGAGCAAGCTCGGGAGGAGCTTGATATCTGGCCATTGGACGAGAGCAATACGATCCTATTGAATCAAGTTCATCCGCGATCGTACGAATCCAAGAAGGATCCGCATGACGTTTACGATTTAATTGCAATTGGTGCTGGCTCTGGCGGATTGGTCAGCTCCAAACAATCGGCTCGGAGGGGTGCCAAATCGGCACTAATTTCCGAAAAACTGGCCGGGGGGGACTGTTTGAATGTTGGATGCGTCCCATCCAAGGCCCTGCTTCGGTCGGCTCGAGCCGTCAAGGAAATTTCGAGAGCTTCTGAATTTGGAATCTCCGTGGAAAATGTAAAGGTGGATTTTCCCGCCGTCATGAAACGAATGCGTCAGTTGCGAGCCAAGATTGCACCCGTCGACGGTCACGAGGCGACAGAAGAGGCTGGAGCACATGTGTATCAAGGGAGAGGCCGGTTGACAGGTCCCAATTCGTTGGAAGTGAACGGACAAACCCTCAATTTCAAGGTGTGTGTGCTTGCGACGGGTGGTCGACCGAAAATCCCAAACATTGATGGCTTGAAGGACGCTCCATATATTACGAATGAACAGCTGTTCAATTTGGAGGAGCTGCCACCTCGGATGGTCATTGTTGGCGCTGGTGTGATTGCCCTCGAAATGGCACAGAGCTTTGCCTTGTTGGGTTCCAAAGTTACTGTCATCAACCGATCGTCTCGTTTGTTTGAATCCAAAGGTGGTGATGCAGAAGCTGCAGAAATCCTACAGACCGAGCTAGAGAAAGATGGAGTAACCTTCATCTCGGAAGCAAAAACAAAGAGTATCGAGACTATTTCCAAAGCCGAAGGAAGCTCCTCGTCGTCGTTTCCGCACATGAGAGTAATCCTGGAAAACCATGAAGATGTTGATTGTGAATGTCTCCTGGTTGCAACAGGACGAGCTGCTAATGTTGAGAATTTGGGATTGGAAGAAGCTGGAGTAGAATACGAGCTTGGTAAAGGAATCGTAGTCAATGACCTTGGCCAGTCGGTGAGCAACCCTGCTGTATATGCAGTTGGAGATTGCGTTGCAGGTGTTCCTCGACAGACTCACATGTCGGGAGAAATGGCCAAACTGGTAGTCCAAAATGGTTTGGCAGGAGATGAGTGGAAATTAAGCAGGTAAGCTAGGTTCCAGAGCCGCCGTGTTGTCACACAATACATCCAATATGAGTTTTCACTCATACTTCGACCTCTATTGAACGAATCCAGTTTCGTGGTACCCTCAGTGGCATATACAGAACCTGGTACGTGAAAGAAAGCCCATCCTGACCAAAGCCAAAGAAGAGAATCTAACGTATATCTTCTTTTGTTGGCACAATTTTTTGTAGAATATGCTATAGTTGGTATTGCGTCGCAAGAGCAGGCTGAAATGGAGGGTATGGAAGTGGATGTTTACCGTGCTGGACTGGAACACAATGATCGTGCCATCTTGGAAAGCGCCAATGTCGGCTTTTGTAAGATAGTGGTGAAGAAAGATACCGATGAAATTGTTGGTGCGACAATTGTAGCAGATCGTGCAGGGGAAATTATCAATGAAGTGACTCTGGCCATGAAGGAGAAGATTGGACTTCGTTCTTTGGGTCGAAACATTCATCCTTACCCAACGACAGGTGAAGCCATCCAAGGATGTGGCCTACAATTCATCAACAAGAGCTGGACCAGGCTGGATTAAACTTGTTGCTGGAAATAGAATATAGTTCAAACTCATAGAGTCTAGAGCTTTAACGACTTCGCACCCCGAATTCTGACGTTTGGAGCAGCACGTCCGCCAACTTGTAGGCTCAAATATGTCACCTTCACAGTTCCAATGCCGGATCAATTACTAGACTGTATGTACTGCATGACAACTCTTAAGCCCAATCACCAGCTTTCGTGTACCATCAACTTATCCTTCGGTCGTTTCAACTGGTATCGAGGAAAGCAAAATTGGTGATTCTAAAGTACATAGCTTTGCGAACGCTGGGCTGAGATCTGCTTTGTCCCATGGACTAGGAAAAAAAACTAAATATTTCGATCGACTGAAGCATCTTTGGATTCATGGTTCTAATTTTGATTGCAGTAGTCGTTTCTAGCTTGTGGTTGCCTCACCCGATTCAGAACGTGCACTTAGCCTAGCTGGTTGGGAACAATCTTGATTGGCAAACTCATTTGTTGGCAGGCTACTTCAACTTGATCGAATGGTGTTGGAGTCGGGATGGGTTCTTGATGCCAATTCGGGTCTTGTCGAAGCTTATTGGAAAAGTTGACGCAGTCTTCAATTGATTCAAACGCCAATAGCAAATCCGTCTCTTCGCCCCTAGGGAATTCCATGGTATGAATCCCCTCTTGATCCGTTCCAGGATTGTACATAATGACATAGACCACTTCCGGTCGTGCCAGAACACCTTCGCTTTTCAATGCCAGTTCCAGATATCTATCTTCTTCTTGCTGTATTTCATTGGGCATTTGGAAGATCCTGGTCGAAATCTTGCTGTTGGAACGAAACTGGGATGCTACTGAACAGACATTCTGTTGCTGATTAGGACGAGGAATTGGCGTAATCATAAAGCCTGACGTCAAACCTGCAATGCAACATAGTGCAGCAAGGCAACGTAGTAACAGTCGCGATGTATTCATTGTTTGAATATTGACGGTTATACGGAAGCAACTGTTTGTCAAACGATGTTTCACCATTGCCGTCGCCAATCATTTTGATGAGAATGAGGAAGATGTTCTCCAAAGCGCGCGCAGATCTATCTTCAAGATCTTTCGTAGAAATACTGGCGGACTCAAAGGATTCAACCAAGTCGAACAATGGTGTCAGGATAAAGGCCTTTTTCCGTCCCTTTCAGCTCCTCCAATAATAGTTGCCGACATCATCACACTCTCAATCTCCGTCGTGCCAAATGGATTGTTGGCGTACATGCTGGCCATCCCTACAGCAGGCACGAAGTCATTGTGGCACTTCTCACCTGATCATGGAACATGCTAGCATGGACGAACCGAAGAAGAAGCAGATATGCTCGAAGCTAGTAGGGGAGGAAGCTTCAAAGTTCTTTGTTTACACGAGCGAAACGAAGAGAACTGACATACCAAAACAGACAGTGACTCATCTGAGAGTAGATTCTTCCGTGACGGAAATTCCTGTGAAAGCCTTCAAACACTGCGACGCCTTGGTGCATGTGCAACTTCCGTGCACGCTCACAAAAATTGGAGAATCTGCTTTCCTCTATTGTTCCAACTTGAAGAGTGTTCAGGTTGTTTCAGATCGCTCTCTGGAGACTTCTTCGATCGTGCCTAATTCAAAAGACGGATTGTTTGTGTTTGCAGAAAGGTCGAAACTGCACATTGACGACGAGGCATTTTCTTACTGCCAAAGTCTAAGGAAGGTCATTGTTTGTTCTGTTTCGACGCGACTTGGCAGAGGAGTATTCTACAATTGCTATGGTCTGATATCTGTTGAGCTACCAGAGGGGCTTCGAGTGATCGACCCGAACTTGTTTCAGAAATGCAAGTCACTAACAACGGTCAAAATACCGTCATCTGTAATCAAGATTGGTGAATTTGCTTTCGTTGGATGTCGGAGTCTCACTTCGTTTGAACTTCCGGATGGACTGCTGGAAATAGGACATGGATCTTTTTATGGATGTGGTTCAATTGAAACTATACAGATCCCCACTACAGTATCTTCAATCCGAATGAACGCATTTGGAAGATGCAGTGGACTAAAATATATCCGGTTGCCGCCTGTCTTGGAGAGAATTGAACCATTTCTATGTTCCGGATGCAAATTGCTCGAGTCTATCGAAATCCCAACAGCAGTGAAGATAATTGATCGTCGCGCTTTCTATGACTGCCCATCCTTGTCGCATATCAGAATTCCACCAGCTGTCGACAGCTTTGGATATGATGCAAGTTTAGGTTGCAGCAGTTTGATTTCTATCGAAATTCCACAGGGAACAACGTTCGACATTGATCTCTCTGGATGCCTTTCATTGGTGAATATAGCGGGTCCAGCGGTGAACATCGAGGTGGAATTTATGGATGATTTCTTGCACTATTCAAAGCTTGGTAGTGTTGTTGACGGACTTGATGAGCTTGTCGACAGATTGAAGCATCGATTCGATGATTCTCCATTGAACAAACTGTGCTACTATCAGTCGTACTATTCCTCTAGCGACGCAATGCTGCAACTACGTAGTCTGATGAAAGACGATCCATTGGCAGCAACAACCCAAGTGGATGAGTTTGGTATGACTCCACTTCATATTCTGTCATTGTCACAGAGTCCGAATCTGGATATGCTACTGGCTGTGATGGAAGGAGGACACTGGGATCATATCATTACAGGCAAGGACTCATTTGGGTCCACTCCGATGGACTATCTTTGTTTGAATCGGATGCCAAATTCTACCCAGGTGATTCGAAGAGTTCTACAAAAGCGTTTTGACTATTGGCTCCGGTGGGACTGGTCGTGGGAATCACAAGTGTGGCATCAGGCAGTCGAGGAAGCGTTGGCCGCAGAATGGTCATCCAGGAGGGAGGAGATTGTTGTTGTGTATTTCAAACTTGCACACTATGAACGGAAGGAAATCCTTTCCTTAATGGAGCTATGTCTTTGGAAGGCAATGATTGACGAGGTTGGCTCCAAGAAGGGAGACAATGAGGGTCGACAATGTTGCCGAATCAACAGCGGCGCTTCAATTGTGATACCTCATGTGCTCCCGTTTCTTGGCGAACTTGATGGAGAAGACTATTTCGCTCGCTCACCATAGGATTGTAGATAATTTGAATACAATAATATTTTGATAGCATTGTGCATTACAAAGAGCATAGAATTGGCATAGTGAGGGATAGTTTCATAATCGCATCAGTTCCGCTTTGGGGCTTGTGCCTAGCTCATAACCTATATTGCTGAACTGAATGAGATTACACACACAACGGACACAAACGGTAGGTTCTTGATGGTAGTAGGTAGTACTCGTCCTAGTACGTGGACGAAAAGAGTAGGAATAAGTCAGTAAATAGGAGGGAACGGTAGATATTCGACCCAACAAAGCCCACTTCATCAGCTCTGATGGCATGAAATATTATTATCTTCGCTTTTCGTTGTGACAATGGAAAGTTCAGAGATAGAAGAGGTCAATCCAAGGTACTTTGTCTATACCAACGACACGACGAAGGATGACATACCAAGAAGGACATTGACTCATCTGCGAGTAGATTCATCTGTGAGAGAGATTCCTTCGGAAGCCTTCAAGAGTTGCACAGCATTGGTACAGGTGCATCTTCCTGAAACACTCACAAGAATTGGAGAATCTGCTTTCCTCCATTGTTATGACCTGAAGTGCATTCAATTTGTTTCAGATGGCACTGTGGAGAGTCCCTCAATCAATGACAACCTAGAAGACGGATTGATCGTATTTCCAGAAAGGGCAACCAAACTACAAATTGACGATTGGGCATTTGTTGATTGCTACAGTCTGCGGAAGGTCATCATTTGTTCTGTTTCCACGGAACTTGGCGCGGGAGTATTCACTGCTTGCCTCGGTTTGGTTTCTGTTGAGCTACCTGAGGGGCTTCAAGTGATCGAAGATGTGTCATTCTATAATTGCGAGTCATTAGCAACGGTCAAGATACCTTCATCTGTGATCAGGATCGGTCAAGAGGCGTTCTGTGAATGTCCAAGGCTGTCTTGTGTTGACCTCCCACACGGACTCCTGGAAATATATTGTAGTTCTTTTCGAAAGTGTCGTTCAATTGAAACTATATGCATCCCGTCGACCGTATTTTCAGTTGAGGAGAGCGCGTTCCGTGACTGCTGCTGGCTGAAATCTATCAAGCTGCCACCAACTTTGGAAATAATTGAAGCTCGTACGTTCAGAAACACGGGACTCGTATACATCAACCTCCCGTCGACACTGAAGACAATTCATCATGGTGCTTTTGAGAACTGCTCATCCTTGTCACATATCAGGATTCCACCAAGCGTTCATAGCATTGTATGTGATGCGTTTATTGGTTGTCGCAGGTTGATTTCAATTGAACTTCCAGAGGGAACCTTGTTCTTCATTGATCTCGAGGGCTGCTATTCTTTGGTGAATATGGCGGTGCCAATACGGCTGCGTTCCAATCATTTTACGACTTTCATGGAACGCTCGAAGCTTGCCAGAGTTTTTGGTGGATATAATCTTGGCGACAGATTCAAGCATCGATTCGATGATTCACCGTTGAACAAGCTGTGCTACTACCAGTCGTACTATTCTTCGGGAGACGCAATGGCGCAACTACGTAGTCTGATGGATCAAGATCCTTTGGCGGCAGTTACTCAAGTGGATGGATTTGGTATGACTCCACTTCATATTTTGTCGTTGTCGCAGAGTCCGAATCTGGATATGCTGGTAGCTGTGATGGAAGGAGGGCACCCGGATCATATGATTCATGGCAGGGACTCATTTGGGTCCACTCCGATGGACTATCTATGCTTGAATCGGAATCCAGATTCGAACCAGGTGATTCGCAGAGTACTACAGATGCGTTTTGATCATTCGCTGGGCTCGGACGGTTCGGGGAAACTACTAAATACTATTTGGAAGGCGCTCGAGGAAGCGTTGGCGGCAGAATGGTCGTCCAGAAGGAAGGAAATTGTTGTTGTCTATTTCAAACTTTTAAACTATGAACGGACCAAGAAAGTCCTTTCCTTGGTGGAGCTGTCGCTTTGGAAGGCAAAGATTGACGAGGTCAGCTCCGAGAACGCACAGATAGCCGATCGTGAAAGTTGCCGAATCAACAGCGGTGCTTCTATTGTGATACCCCATCTGATCCCGTTTCTGGACAAGCTTGATGTGGAAGACTATTTGTCTCGCTTTCCATAGATTGTAGATATATATATACTGTTAATACAGTAAAATTCGGATAGCAATACTACCCGGGTGGCATTCATTCATATGCTTGTTGCAACAAAGTCAAAACAGACCATGGTGCAATATACAGTCTTCGTTGATATATGAAAGCTTCGGGGATTCGAAGTTTAAAGGGGTAGCTGCTGATCGTCTTCTTTTCGTCTCAGCATTCATTGTGTATCATGTATCATCAAACATTGCCATTTTGGATCAAGATACTTCAGTTTTGCTGTGCTGTTCGATATGTCGACACCGGAGAATTCCGCTGACTTCCATATGGATTGCTTCTCTCTACAACCCAACGTCACTGCCATTCCAAGCAACGATTTCGGTGATTGCCACTGCCAACCATTTTGACAAGAACAAAGGCGGAGGACTTAGATTGTTTTCGCCGCCTTTCATCGAGCACTGACCTGTCGTTGCGTCGGTCGACACTATCTATCCTTTTTATTATAGATCGTCTTTCAATGGCTCGGAGTAGGCAGCCAGGAGGAGGATCCATCTTGTTTTCAGATTTCAGTCACCAAGCATTTCAGAATGTTGTTCCTCCTGCTCAATAAGGTTCACATGATTTCAAGACAGACATATTGACAAGGTGACAATAACCAAAAGCGTTAAGCTGCCACCAGACCCTTCGTCTGTACCCCCATTCGTTTGGAATCCACTCGAAGCGAATGATTGATTCTTGCAAAATTTCTCATCGCAATCCGCGACAAAGGATTCCTTCAACGCTTCACATCACAGAAGGAATTCGCCACGCGAAGTGATGCTCTTGCTTCCAGCAACCATTCTATTGCTTTCCATGCTGTATTTTCAATCAGCCGCGACTGTTCATCAAGACTGGCTCGAGCTCGTGGAGCATGTTCCTCACCCCGAAAGAACACAATACCAGTATTCTAACGAAAAAAAAGTAATCCGCTCCTTTCGCAAAAGAGGAAGCTCGTCCTCATGCATGAACTGATGCAGCTTCCTTTCTGTCGTCTGGTTCCTTGCCACCGTAGGCGTGGCATGAAATTTGTGTGGAATGGGGAATGATACTAAACCCGTCCCATCTACATCCTGTTGGGAATCGGAATCCATGTACAGTACAGTACCCAGGAAATTCCCAAGTCTTTTCTAAAAACTGTGTGGGCTCCTGGAAAAGTTTCCACTGTTTACGTGACTCGCTCTCAGTGGTATGTCACTGTTCTTTGCTCTTCGCATCTTTGCACTACTTATTAGGAAACACATACGTCACTCATTTTGCAGGGCTTAGCCAAACAAGAAGAATGCTTCGACGTCAAGAGAAAATGGTTCTGTATGCATACGTATTTGACACATTTAAATAGTAGTCACCTACAATTGAAAAGAATAGCACGTGTCTCTTTACAAATGAGGCTGGAACATTTATAAAGAAGGGTCATTCATCAGAGAGAACCCTATCCCTACCACTATAAAGAACAGAAACAGGTTTACCATGAACACTAGTCGGACGCACTTTTATGAACCTGGAAAGAGAACATTGGCATCACAAATTCCAAAAACAACAACAAACGTCCTAGGCCTAAATCCTGTGTTTGGATCATTTGATTTTTCCTCTCATCAACATGCAATACAACTCTTCAAGCGACCGTGATTTTCAAAGTGTAACTTCCAAGGAGAGTCAATTCACCCCCATTTCGAGTGGAGGAGAAAGTGGAAGTGGAAGCGGAAGCAGAAGCGGAAGCCGAAGTGACGATTATAGCCAGCAAGCCTATATCGCTCCCGTCATTGGAAAGCGAGAGGAGGCCAATGTTCTGAGAGCCAGAGCTCTCGTGGCTCTCATCCTTCTTTTGGCAGTGTCTGGTGTCGCAACAGCCGCAAATCTCCTCGTTAAAAAACAGGAACAGGATGATTTCGAGAATAAGGTAAGCCTTGCTGTCTCGACTTGGTGCACAGGCTTTCAAACTCTTAACTAAAGAATAATTCTAGTTTGAAAAGTACGCCGCTGAGGTCGTGACTGTCTCTCGGTCAAAGGTCACTCAGTTCCTTGATGCTCTGGATTCTTTTGCCTCTTCGATCGGCGCAACAGCTGCCGCTCAGCATGATCTGATGAACACCAGTTGGCCGTACTACAGCGTTCCCGAATGGTCTATACAAGCACAGAAGATTGCGAGGATAACCAGCAACAACAACTCCATGATCATGACATTAGCTCCAAGAGTGCCACAAGATGAAAGGGGCCAATGGAGGACCTATGCTGCAGAACAGAACCCTCTTTGGTATCAAGAGTCGATTGAGAACGAGGGATACACTGACATGACCGCACAAGAATTACTCGACATGACTATCCCATTTGTTTATTTCTATGACCCGGAAAATAACTTCCACCCATCACCAGTCAGTCGACCCGGTGAAGTCCTTCCAACGTTTCTGACATACCCGGTCGGGCCAATCACTGGTCTTCCCATTCCGCTCGGCAACCTTGATGCTCTCCTTTCGTCCGAGCAAACCGAAGAACTGTACAACCTCACCACCGCAACCCGAAGCCCCTCCGTTGGTTTCACTCGAATTCCTGTGGAATGGGGAACGACAGTTCAAGGATGCCGGATCATACAGCCAGTCTTCGATGGAGCTTCGGCGGATGATAATGAGATGGTTGCCCTGCTCACGGTCAGCATCCCCTGGCTGGAGTTTTTCAACAACCTATTGGTCAAGGGCGATGACGGCATCGTTGTGGTCTTGGAAAGTGCGTGCCCCCAAAAGCTCGAATTAAATGGCGCCACCGCCGACGAGAATCGCACAATAACAGAACGCGAGAATATAACAGGGAGAGAACGGAACGTCATCACATATCAGGTGGACGGACCCAATACAGTCTTCTTGGGAGAGACTGACTTGCATGATCCTGAATATGATGACCTCGTTGTGAGTGAAGTATTTCTAAGTCTTGACATTGACCAATCTCGAATACCAGAAGGAAGCTGTGTCCCAGAATTGACTTTGCACGTATATCCATCGAAAAAACTCGAACGATCTTCGCAAACTGACAATTCCACCATCTACACAGTGGTAGTGGTTG
>JAAMXS010000395.1:2182-18063 GCA_019693525.1 Cylindrotheca fusiformis | reverse complement strand
GATTTCCAGTTACACTAGGTTTCAAATATCATAGCAACTACGTAGATTGAAAGAACTGTTTGGCTCTGCGATTGCAACCTGCAGCGCTATCAAATCTTCTTTTCCTCGATTTCAAAATCAATGCGCTGCTGCCCTGGGTTTGCTGGGAGCTAAGAGCATCCTAGATACTATACTAATAGAACACTTTGGCGACTGGAATCTTCGGTTACTAAATCTTGTTTACCTGATTTCGAAATTCATTCGCTGTTGCCCCAGGTATTGTTGATGCATCAGAAGTGGCAACCATATCCTTCCAATGGTCCTCGTGAAACTTGCGAGTGTTTTTCCCCACATAGCATATCCGATGAGAGTCTGCTCGCCGTACATCAGTCAGGGGCTTGGGTGGGTTGTTCACCCATTCTTGAATAGCCGCTTTCACTTTGGCAGGATCTAGCAATGCTTCTATCTCTCCAAGCTGTTTCCTGTGCTTTTCCATTTGACCTATTCTTTCCTGTTCTCTTGCGTCCAGCGGACGCCCGCTTTGCTTTGACCCGTCAAGAAGGGCTTGACATTTCTTTAGCTTCGTTTGAAGTTTCAGTCGTAGTTTCTTCTGAGAAGCAGTAAGGAGTCGTTGTTGGCACAATTTTGTGTACCATTCTTCTCGTAACTCAAGCTTCTCTTCTTCTGTAATACCCCCGACCAGTGTTGGGTCCATGACAAAGAGCTGATGCAATATCAAAGCAGTGGCCACGCTTAAATTAAGGGAGTCGGCAAAGCCTCTAAGTGGCAAGTACACTCGCAAGTCGGCTTGATCTAACATGTATTGAGAGCACCCAACTGCTTCTGTGGGTCGTCAGGGAAGCATTTCGGGGTTAACTTTTTCTTACATCAGTGTTGGCATTCATGTCCGAAACTTACCTGTCCCCATCACCAACGCAACCTTTTTCGGCATTAAGGGACTGTCCATACCAAGACTAACAGCTTCTTGTGACAAATCGGTTACCCAAAGTTGGTATCCTTGTTTTCGCAATTCCGCAACACAATCTTCTGCAGTAGCATAGTCCTTCACATCCAACCATTCTTGAGCGTTCCGAGCAAACAAATGGTGCAGACGCCGAGCTTCAATTTCCTGGGGAGTTCTTGTAATTTGTTGTTGTTGAGTTTTTTTCGCCTGCGATTCAAACCCTTCATCGTCTATTTCTGGGGGATCAATCATGTAAACATGTTGGATCCCGAGAGCTTCGGCAGTCCTTAAAATCGCACTGTAGTTGTGATCATTTGTACAACGTTCAATGACCAAAACGAGACGCGTAGTCCTCCATTGAATCACTGCTTCTGCTTTCCTCAACATGCGCTGCTCCAAATCGGGCTTATCCATCAACTCTTCGCCATCCTTAATCTCAGGTGTTGGAGAAGCACTTGGCGATGTAGCTATCGATGAAGACTGCTTGGAATTCGATTGGTGTTGGGATCTTTTCGATGCCTGACTACAAGTCCATGAAACTACCAATGTAGTGGCAATCCCTAAGGAAAATGGAACTATCCATGATGAAGATGGCCCCGAACTCATCATTAGCAGTAGCACCAACAAAGCGACGACGAACAGTAACAACTAGTGCGAGAGATTGAATGATATTGCAAAAAAGAAAAACCAGACAGGTTCTGAGCCCATGTTGATTCGCGGAAGTCGATAGCCTCTCATGTCTCTTCTAAACCCGCTGTTCAAAACACATTTAAAAAGTAGACCAAGAAGCTGACCCAAATGAACTGTTTTAGTGTACGGCAGACATGTCCATGCCAGAGTTGGACAGAAGGTCACTGGATTCTATTTCATGCCCAAGAAACTGGATCGAGCATGGCTTCCTCCTCAATGACGTGTGTCGTAAACTATGTTTCATACTTAAGTAGTTGCCAACCGTCTATTTGCTGAGGTTTACTTCCTCTTTTGCTTGTTCCAATTCCTTTTCATCAAGAAGTTCTTCCGGTGAGGGAATTCCCATTTCCTTTAGTGCTTGCTCCAAACCTTTCATTCGAATTTGCTCTTGCAGCTTTTGAGGTGGACGCGCTGCACGAATCTCTCCTGGCCGATCCACGTATTCAATTACAGCCATAGGAGCATTATCACCTGCTCTATTTTTGCTCAATTTCATAATGCGCGTGTAGCCTCCTTCTCGAAACTTGTAACGAGGACCCAAGACATCGAACAATTTGCTTACTGTCCAATCCCCGCGCACTACTGCTGCTGCCCGTCGCCGGCTGTGCAGATCTTGACCCTTCGCAAGAGTCACCATTTGGTCCGCCAAGTAACGCACTTCTTTAGCCTTTGCGACGGTCGTCACAATCCTTTCGTGCTCAATCAGGGAGCTGACCATGTTTCGTAGCATGCTCCATTTATGCGAGGGTGTGCGATTCAGTTTCCGAAATGCGATTCGTTTCTTCATTGTTTAGTTTGGTATCAGTCGCTTTTGACAAGATGGATAAATAATATTAATACCTGCTTCGTGGTACAAAAAGATGTATCGGTGGTTGCTCCAACGATGTTGATTCAATTCTGGCTTGTCTACGAAGTGCTTTGGGTGAGGTACAACGGTGGCGTCGGCCGTCAGTTTCCTGCGCATCCGGCTGCACGTCCGTTGACCGTCCAACAAGAAGCATCACCACTGTACATTATTAGTCCCAATTCGGAAGAACGGGTTACATAAGAACCCGCCATGACAGAAAATTTATTATGATACGGCCAAGAGCTTCCACAGAATTCTTATTTCTTTATTGCGAACCAGAAGGCGTACCAGAAGGCGTATTCGTGACCTAAATGTTCCGATGCTGTTGGAGTTGTCGTTTTGAGAGACTCCAACCCATCACCTGGATACTAGGAGCAGGGTTTATGCAGAAAATGACTGCTGCAGTACATTTTGTAATTAGACCCAATGTCGTTGATACATGCAATCTTTGATCAATCAGCATCACGATACAAAGAAACTTTAATATTATTTGTCAAAAATGCCTAGCCCGAAAACAATGTTCAATGTCATCGATCAATGCTTTGGCTTTTTCCTTATGTCCACAATGGATTTCGTGTTTCTCTAAGTGCTTGACTTGTTTTCTTCCTGGCTTCCGATGGAGTCAGTATGTAGTACTTGTCTTTTTGTTTGTCATATTTCACAAAGCGCCCACCATTCGAATGAATGTGATTCACAATGGCAATGCTCAAATCCGTTTTGGCACCCTTCCGCCCCATGGTCTTGTACTTTTCCTTCATTTCCTGAACAAATCTACGGTACCGTTGATTTCCTGGATGGTGGTTGGATTTCCCACCCCTCCCACAGAGAATATCGTCCTTCTGAAGTCCTTCAATGTACTGTCGCTTTCCCAAAGAGGCAGTCAATATGTTTCTGATTTGGGAGGTGGAGCTGGTGACTGCGGACGAAGTTTCATCATTCCAGCGAAATGGATCTGCATCTGCTGTTGTACTGCTCTCTTTGGAAATGACTTTCCGTGGAGCCGGAGCCGGCGAGTTGGGTGTAGTAGCGGCAGTAGTAGGAGGAGGAGAAGGCTGAGCAGCAACCGTTGGATTACTACTAACACGAAGGGGAGGCCGACTCACGTTTCTTGCGGAGCCAAGAAGTGACGACAGTATCATTGATGGATTTGACGCTGCCAAGTTACCCATGGGAATGGAGTTTCCGGTGTCTTGCAAGGAAAACATGGCTTGCCTCAACCCTCCTTCCAGTGGTTGTATCGCATGAGTGTTCGGGTTGGCCTGGCTTGCCAAGAATAAAGATGATGGAGGGTGAAGCTGCTGGTGTTGCGGATTTTGGGTCGAGATATCTGAGAAATGATTGAGCGATGAAAAAGTCGGGTGCGATTGTTGGGACGAACGAAAAAGGAAGGCAATGCTGTCCAATTCCGCATCTATGTTCGGCACCATACTATTGGTAGGCCGAAGCATTTGCCGGCGAAGGAAGGAACTAGAATCATCACTGTCACCATGACGAGGAAGAAGTAGACGATGATGATCTTGATGACCGAAGGATGATGACTGTCGGTACATCGTAGTTTCCTCTCGACAGTACTATTTGTGACCTTATCGTTTGCCAAAAGATCAGGCATGACATTCGCTTTTGGCAAACGACCGAAGTCTTTCATTCCTGACGCAAGAATGAATCCAGGGTCCCGCTTGATATAACCGGTTGGCGAACCCAGCGAATACTATCGACTCCTGGATTTATGGGTATAACTTGAGTTTCCCGGCATCATTTCGACCTTTTGATCCGGAGGATTTTTACATCTAATGATAGAGAGATATTATATTTAGTACAGACTATGTCAGAACTCAGGGCCAAGACATTTTTTCTCTTCAATGGTTCTTTGTACGGGGAACACGGACTTTATCAATCTTCACCCTCTACAGTATGTTTTATCAACTACAAACCATCGTATGAGATAGCCCCTCGAAGCGCGACGCTATGAAGTAACAAATCGGGAGATTTGTGGGGTTTCTGGCGGCCAGGTCATTCCGCTAGACGTCATCACTTCAATCTGCTCTGACCTTCGCCAGGCTTCTTTCCAACAGCTCTTAGTCTGTTGACATTTCTGCTCTTTTAATGCTATTTTAGCACACTTATCGGATGTCGTAGAATGGAAAACTCTACAACTTCGTTTCCATTCACTAGCACCCGTTTCTATCAGATATGAAGAATCATCCAGTCGTCCCCAACTGATACACTTCGTTGCTCTTACTCGTCGTTTCCATTTTGGACGTTTTGCTCGATCCTCCATTCCAGCCTGATTCAAATCATGCAAGATCCCTTCGCCCACACCCTGTGGAAAGGGCGAGCCGTGTTCTCTTCAGTTTCTTAATAAATTAGACACGAAATTGAGCGATGGCCTCATCATGTTTACGGTCCGACATATAGTCCGTTAGTTCGTCCGCTTGTTCGTCCGTCGGTTCTAGCCTGCCTCATTCCTTTTGTGCCCACACCACCTTCGCGCCATGTTCGGGTTGTCCCAACAGGCTGCCAAGATTTTTGCACGTGGATTCAACCCAATGACACAAAAACTGTTGCATTCCTCCGATGGTGCGATCCAGGGAATACAAGCATCGCAACGTCAACTTCCAACTTGACACATCACGCTACCATCATGTCGGAAGTTATTAACTTGGCGGATAGCAGCGACGACGATAAGCCACAGCAAACAATCTCAGCTTGTAGAGTTTCAGATGTATCCTCATCCAGGAATGCTAATAACTCACCTGCCGTCATATGCTTACTCGACGACGAGGAGAATGACAAGAATGGAGTATCGATCCAGAAACATTTGAAAAGTCAGAACAACAAACACAGAATCCTTTGCAATAATAGCAACGACGATTCAGACTCGGAAGATTCCTTGGAGTTTTTCTGTGCCAGTGGCCTGACGCACAAATCGACAAAGGAGGTATCCAAGAAGGAAGAGACTCCCCATCCTCATCCATCTACAACAACAGCAGCAATGCCGACTCCCTCTGCTACAAAGCCGCCACCACCAGAATCGGGTTGTGTAACGATTCTGAATCCGTACACTCCAGCGTCTTTGAGGAGACCTACTTGTTTGGATAGAACGACCTCATCCTCTGGTGCCAAGAGAACGCCACCCTTGTTACCTGTGATGAATCCATATGCCTCCTCTAAGAAGAAGAGACCGCGGCATGATGAAGAAACAGTCGATGCATCCCAATTTCCCACCAATCTTACCCCTCGTGCCAAATCCTATCCCGATTTGCGTGCCAAAATGACACTCTGTCTGTGGAAGTATTCCCGAACCCTCACGCGTCAGAGCCACAATCGAGGGAGACTCGATCAAATGGCCAAGAAAATTGTGGCCCTGAGTTTGGCCGAACACCCCATTCGATCATTGGAAGAGTACTTGGTGCGATTTCAGCAAGGCTCCAAGGGCACCAACATTAATGCCGTTTCGACCTTTCGAAACAGGCTGGACGAACTGAGAGAACAGCTGGAATTGGGAGGTTGGAGTCGAGCCTCTACGGCCATTGATTCTTGCAATGGCAAGTATTACACTGTAGCAGAAGCTTGTCTTGTGGCCTGCCTAAGATGGGTGGTGACCCAACAACAAGAAGATGTGACGAATGGTACGAACGGTCCCGAAACGGCAGAACAACACTTGCAGAAGAAGGAACAATGGATTTCTGTTTCTTGGTTGTTGCCGGAAATAGATCGACGATTGCACACCAATTGTCCGGCGACAATGGCACGGTCCAGCGACGCCGATCAAGGAGTTGACTTTTACACGAGATCCTCTACAATTTCGGCAGAGTACAAACAAATTGAAAAGCTCTGTTCACTATTATATCTCAAAGCCCGTCGGAGCGGAGGAAAAGTGGTGTTTGAGATGACACCACTCGGATACAAGACTGCCCAACGCTTGCAATCTCGAATTTATCCTGCTCCACTGGGACCCTACCGATGCAGCAATCAAGTAGATCGTTCGGAATATTCCAACATTGTCATGGGTATGGATTTACGGGAAGGTGGAGGTGGTAGCAAGGTGGTGCTACATCAAATGTGCAACAAATTGGATTGGACGAAACTGCCATATTTTGTATCCAGCCTGGCCATTGGAGACTACATATTTATGAATCAAGGGAAACTGGTTCCCGTGTTGATTGAACGGAAATCGGTGCAAGATGTGGCCCAATCGATCTATGATGGGCGATGGCAATCTCAAAAGCGCCGCATGTAAGTTCTACCTATTATTAAATACGATTGGGGAGGCCGTGAACTCTCATATCTTGTGTCTCTGTGTTGTTGTTTTATTAGGTACCATGGCCAATACGTCTTTGGGTATGGTCAGTCCCGGCTCGCCTTTATCATTGAAGGCAAGCAAGAGCGGCATCAAGTTACGGGTGGA
This sequence comes from Cylindrotheca fusiformis, assembly GCA_019693525.1. Lineage (NCBI taxonomy): Eukaryota > Bacillariophyta > Bacillariophyceae > Bacillariales > Bacillariaceae > Cylindrotheca > Cylindrotheca fusiformis. Next base: position 11,175 of record JAAMXS010000395.1, on the reverse strand, counting down.
TTCATTGGCAATGCGGCCTTTCAGGTAACGATCGAGCAACTGAATGACGAGATTGAAAAATTGAAATCAGAAGGCTTTGATGTGCTCCGTACGTCATCTCATGAACATAGCATGTTTGAGTTGGCCCGATGGGCCAAACAGATTGCGAGGCAGGTGGATGCGGGTCATTTGGAAGCCAAGTATAGCTATCACGAATTCAAATCTCTAGTGGCAAAGATTCCTTCCACTACGGACTTGTCTCGATTGGCGAAGGATCACTACAAGAACCGACAGGACAGAGAAACCGCCATTCGAACGATATCCATTGATGACGATGGTGGTGGTGGTGGTAGTAGTAGTGCTGGTAGTGACGACGTGGACTTGCCCAAGCCCCAACGGTTAATGTATACAACTGCAAATGTCCGAGCCAAGCAGAACCGGCGATTGAGCATTGGCAAACCGTGCAATACGACAAAAGTGGTGGATCATGATTATTCCAAATGGACGAGAAGTCAATTGGAACAAGAATGTCTCCGTCATGGATTGTCCAAATCGGGTACCCGTGACAAAATGGTAGAACGATTGCAACAACCACGTCCTCCATTACTTTGGATCCAACGAAAACAAAAGGGAGAATGGGTCCCAGCCCGTCATGATGTTGCAGGAACGGCATTGTTGGTAGCATTGTGGTTGTTGCACCAAGCCGATCCCTCCTCGGAAGACTTTTCTCGTAATGAAGTGTATATTCGTGCAGAAGCCTTGTGCATTACCAAGAATCCATTTTCGGGTGGAACTACACAAACGGGACCGTAAGTATTGATATTGTTTTGTATGTATTAGTGCAAAGGAGGAATACCATTGTTGTTTGTTTGTTCTTGCAAAAGTAAATCCAAATGACACTCACACTAGTTTTGTTGCTGTGTTGCGTATTCGACAAACCAAAAAACGCATTGGCTGGCTGACACAGGTATCATTACGATGGTTTTTCGAGTATGCGGTATTGTCTACAAGGCGATCCACCTTTGGTCGTCAAGAAGAAGAATAGATATCGTCTAACGACAAGTTGTGCTATTTCTGGTTATCCCTTGGCTGAGCAATTACACCAATGGTGTCATGCGTACAACAATTGCAGTTGTCAAGATTTGTAAACACATGTTTTACTTTGTTGTTGTTGTTGTTGTACAAGTAGTAGTGATTGAATAATGTCAGTAGAATCTCTTTTTTTTTACTGTCCTTTGGACTTGATGATTTCATCCGCCAAAACAACCTTTTCGGAAGCGACTGCCATGATGGTATGATAGGATTCCAACAGCATGTCCGTTCGTGTCACAATGGCTTGGATGCGTTGGGAAAGATCCTGCATCGTCAATCGGACATCTTCCAATCGTTTTTCATCTTGAGGTGAAATTTGAAAATTGGTCAATATCGATGCCTGTGTGACTTGATCTTCTCGCAAGGGTTGTCGTTTGCTGTCATCACTCTTCGGTTTGAGCAAATGCAAGACCTTGCTCAATTCCCTCATGTCATGGTCGAGATTGGTCGCACCTGCCAAAACTTCCTGTCGTCGATACAACAAGGGTTGCTGTTGATGCGTCAGTGCCATGCCGGGATCCAATTCTCGAAAGAGAATTTGCGATTCTTGCCAAGTTTCTCGGAACTGTGCAGACGTCTTGGCATTGACAATGTTCTGAACATTGTTGAGCCGACTGGCAATGTCATTCTTGGAAACGAACGGTGTGCCCACTCCCAGTTTGGCTTCTAACACCAACAAGCGGGCTTCTAACGATACTGTTGTGGGAGGTGTCATTGATGGCAGATGTGTGTTTATATATATAAAGAACAAGAGAAGAAAAAAGAACAAAACAAACTCTACCAGAATCTGATTGGCATTGTTGTTGTTGTTGTTGAAGGCGGTGCAGCAACATTTTTCCTTGTCACGACATGGCTCACGTCGTATTGTACGACAATTCTACGAAGCAAATGTACTGCACTAGCCCTTTTCTGCTGTGTATTCACAACAACGACAAGGACTTCTTGATGACAAATTTCATGTTGGTAATATGAATCCTCTCAAACCTATATCACTGGAAGTTTTGGCATTCTTTTTTGCCGTGTGTTGTTCTTGATGCTGAAATATTCTGTTGTTGCTGCTGCTGCTACTACTACTACTGCAAATGCTCTGATTTTTTGAGAGAGTTGAGAACAATGACCACGTTGGCCTCTCTTGAGTTGCAATGACGTTTTTTGTGTTGCCGGTCCCGCCGCCCATTGATTTTCATTTTTGGACAGAAAAATTGGTGGCACAAGTTTCGGATTTCCGTTTGAGGAGTAGTAGTACTAAAAACGAAAGATTTCCCCAAGTCGGATCGACGGTGCAAGAAGTTCTTTGGAAGGGAGCATGTTCTCGATGGTGTGACTTTTGGACCTCCTGGAAACCGGAACGAACCAGGATTTGTTTTTTTCTTTCTCCCCTCGTCGTTGAATATCCATGGATGGTCTCTCTTTCTGGGAATGCGAAAAACAATATGTCAAATGAAATTGGACATTTACGACAATTACTATTTTCTTCCGAGAAAAAAAGAAAAAAAAAAGCAACTACAAACCAAAAGTTGTACAGACCCATGGCATTCTGAATTCCAGTGTTGCCAACAACGCTAAAATGGTAACTTGACGAATGAATATTCCTTGTGTGCGATGCCTATACCATGCTCGGACAAGAGAGAATTATTTTATTCTGCTACGACCAATTGACATTTTGATAGGAATAGAATCAGTCAACACAATCAATGGATGCAAGAAACGGAGCGAATATGCATGGACGAATAAGATTATCCTTTGGTGGTGTTGTTCTTGAGCCAAAACCAAACATTCGTTTTTGGATCTGCAAAAGTGGTGGATGATTCATAAGAGTGAGAACCGGTATGTTTGTTGAATCTTTCTTTTGAGTCAAGCTATTAGAAGGGAGACGCCTGCATATTCATGATTATCAAAAGAATGCAACATTTTGATATGTAGACTTGGCACGGCCTGAAGAAGTTGTGCCCAGAGGATATGTATGACATGGGGAAGACTACAAAATGCGACAGATGAATGCTCCAAGATTTCATAGCTGTTTGAAATACTATACAATGCGAAACCGGTTAGCCGAAATGCCCAAAGCTGCTCGAATCCTATGGTACTAGTATTCTTAAAAGATCTGCAATCTCTATGGGAAATCGACGAAATAGTCTTCCACACCAAGTTTGTCAAGAAACGGGAGCACATAGGGTATCACAATCGAAGCGCCACTATTGATTCGGCAACCTTCTCGATCACTCGCAGCAATCTGTTGTTCCTTCTCCTTCGAACCAATCTCAAAGTCAGAGTATTCGTTGATTTCAATCTCGACACCTTCTGGAAGTTCAATTGAAAGCAAACTGGTGCAATTCGAAAACATACGAATATCAATGCTTTTCTCGACACTTGGTGGAATTCTGATGTGCGACAAGGAAGAACATTCTCCAAATACTCCGTCTCCAATGAAAGATACCGTAGAAGGGATTTCGATGTATTCCAGTTTCTGGCAGCTGTCAAACGTACGACTTTCAATTCTCTCCAAGGTGGGTGGAACCTTGATTTGCTTTAGCCCCCTGCAGCCGAAACATGCGAACTTTCCAAGTGAACGTACTGTAGAGGGGATGTGTAACGCTTCAATTGAAACACAACCATGAAAAGAACATTTTCCTATTTCCTCCAGGAGCCCGTGTGGAAGGTCAAGAGAAGTCAGCCTTCGACATCCAGTGAAAGCAGATTCACCAATCTTGATCACAGAAAAAGGTATCTTGACTGTTGTTAATGATTTGCAATCAGCAAACAGCCTTGGTTCGATCACTGGAATCCCCTCAGGTAGCTCAACAGAAATCAAACCGGCGCAATGATTGAATGCTCCTGTGCCAAGTCTCTCGTGGATGGAGAACAAAAAACGATCTTCCGTAGTCTGTTACACCCAGAAAATGCAAAGTCATCAATCTGTAGGACGATTCTCCCTGGAAAGACAATCGTTCCGTCTTTCAAATGACGATTGGTCGAGGAACAAGTCTCGAAAGGGTCATCATCTGAAACAAACTGAACACACGTCAAGTTGGAGCAACCAAAGAAAGCAACACTTCGAATCCTAGAAAGAGTCTTCGGAAGTTGCACATGCACCAATTCTTTGCAGCTGTTGAAGGCATTATTCGGAATTAAGAATCCACACGTACGTGAGTCAAGGTCGTTCTGTAAATTTCAGAACGATTCGTTTTGCTTGTGTAGACAAAGTAATGTGGATCTGCTTCCTCTATATCCGACCTTTTCCTCTTGCTCGTTTCTTCCATGTTTGGACGTTCCATTATCACTGGACAAGCTTGGGTACGTCAGACTATGAAACCAGTTCGTGCTCCTGTGATAGTGGTGGATGGAATTCGGTGCTGAGGTGAATACTGTGGTCGGTCCATGGAGGTGGGAGGTGGTAAAGCCAGCATCCGACACCCCACAACAGGAGATAACTCCCGCTAAACAGGAGTCGAAGGATTCGTTCGGCTAGAGTTGAAAACTCGTTGATTCTTCCTTCGATGTCGAAGAAAGAAGGAGGACGAATCGTCTTTGGCTACAAAAGTACAAAGGAGGAGACAACCTTGATCCATATTTCTGGTAGTAATAAGAGATTTTCCTTCGGCACTCGATGCTTGTAACATGTAAGTGTGGAGATCTTGTTCGGGCATTAGAGCACCCATTGAGATTGTTCTGGCAATGACTATGAGGTAGTCTCATGCACAATCCATGGCCTAAGCTATTGGATAAAGAGCATGTCAAGTAGTAACAGCCGGTTGAAACAGTTTGCCACTTGTATCATATAGGACCAGAGGATCCACATCAGCTCCGATGCAAGTACTAGTATTGCGACGACAATTGTGACATGTCCCACAGGCGAGATTGATCGACGATACAAAAGGAAATGACGTCAGTGGTCAAATGCTCTATGCTTATTGGCTAATATTGGAAGCCACAGAACGGTCATTGGGATAGTCGTATTCTTTAAAAAATGTAATTGGTCAAGTAGTACGATGTGATTGGCTGAATTTGAAAAACGCTAAACATCCAGAAAAGATGCCCCCGAATCAGTCCACAGTCGTCACCCCGTCTTCTTCTCTTCACGACCAAATATGACAATGCTGACATAGTGCATATGACTTTGAAACAAACATCAGCACATTCCTGAAAGGCACTTTCAATTCTACGCATACCCACCTAATTCACCTTTTCTCGATTCAATCTGACAAGATGTGCTGAGAAGTGAACCATTTCTATCTCCCCAAAAACATTACAGACAACAGTAGCAGGAGAGCCGGAAACGCATTCATGACAGTCTTAACAGAAGATTCCACACGAACGCAACATGGAACGACGGCATGGCAAGCATTCATTCACCTGTTGAAAGGATATGTCGGGCCTGGATGTTTGTCTCTTCCATGGGCCATTTCCCAACTTGGAGTTCCCTTTGGTATCCTTACGGTCTTTGTGGTGAGTTATTGGACATCGATGAATATTTGGAATGTTGTGGAATTGAAACGAGCCTACGAAGCAACTCTTTCATCGTCAACAAGACGTTTGTCGCCAATTACATATCCCGAAGTGGGCAATTGGTTGTACGGGAAACGATTTGAAAAAATGCTGACCGCCATGATTTGCGTACAACAATTGGCCGTCTGTACTGTCTTTTTGAGTTTTATTGGCGAAAACTTGGGGGCAGCCATTCAGCATTCCATGGAAATTCAAATGAGCCATGCCTTGGTCATTACCATCGTCCTACCCGCGGCCATCGGTTTGACGTGTCTGCCGAACCTGAAAGTACTGGCACCAGTCATGTCCCTTGCCACAATGACACTCTTTTTGGGATTTGCCGTTCTCACCGTGTTGGTTGCCGAACAATGGCCCGATCGACCACAACCATACCTTAGTGAGATTGAACAATGGAGGACAGTTCCCCTGGCGATATGTGCTGTTCTCTTTAGTTTTGAAGGAATTTGTTTGATTTTACCCATTGAAACGAGCATGATTGACAATCGACAATTTACAAAAGTCTTTTGCGGTGCCATGGCTGCGGCTGCTGTCATTTTTGCACTGGTGGGGGGACTCTGTGTCATTGCGTTTGGGCCCGTTTCGTCTGGCTCCATCACAGCATTCTTGCTGCAACAAGCCGACGGCGATGATTTGGAAGTCCTCTTTGCGGCCAACACCTTGGTCAGCGTGGCGGTGTTGCTCACCTATCCACTTCAACTCTATCCGTCCTACGAGTTGGTCGGTCCGCTCGTGGCCAAATTTTTGTCCCGACGGAGAACACGGAGTCCCGACTCGAGTCCTGGCAATATTTCGTTGCATCATGTCGGTACCCACAATGGGTACTTGGCGGCAAGTTCAGATGACGACGACAGTCGACTTCCAGCAACACCACGAAACAACAGGAACTCTACAGATGCAATCTTGTCAAGAAGAGGAGCAGAGGAGGAAGTGCTGCCCAACGTATTCTCTGACCATCGGCAAGATTATTGGAACTATTTTGGAACCTCCTACGGTGACACACCATTGGTACGAGTAGGATTGGTCCTCGTCACGTATCTCTTTGCCATTGTGGTGCCCAATGTGCAACTCTTGGTCAGTTTGGCCGGTGCTGTGAGCGGATCGGCGACGGGGCTTTTGGTACCGCCGTTGTTGCAATTGGCCTATGTGAAACAAATGCAACGACAGGATACTGCGCAACAAGCTTCCTCCAATGAGGAGGAGGATAATAATGATGGCGACGACAGTGATGACGATGCTCTACCTGTGTACGGGTTTTGGTACTATCAAAGACGGCGGATAGAATCCTATATTCTATTCGCACTTGGCTGTATTGTTTTGATTATTGGAACGACAGCTGCACTACGAGATATCATCCGAGTCTACATGGGGCTAGGAGATGAGTAATTGCTATCACCATCAACCCGTGTTTTCTAAACATGTTAAAGATAATGCGTGTAGCTGGAGTAAATACCTGAGACTATCTAGTTTTCCCATTGTGACTTGTAGCTTTCTTTTTAATACCAATCGCCTCCACCGGATCGTTTGTCAAGAATGATTATATGAAAGCCAAAATCAGTCAAGATTGGTCCCATTAATTCACCAACTTGTGTTTCAGGATCAAAAATCACCTTGTCGAATTCGGGGACCATGGTTCCAGGCCCAAAAGTTCCCAAGGATCCACCTTTGGATGCAGAGGGACAGGTGGAATAGTCCCGAGCACAATCCTCAAAGGTAGATTCACCGGAAGTGATCATTTTCATGATAACCTTGGCCTCGGGTTCCGATTGGACGAGAATGTGCCGCGCCGATGCCTTGATACTTTCCGCCGGAGGCCCATAATCATTGTTCTCAAACGCCTTTTTGTTTTTTGTTTTTGGTTTGCGCCGAGATTTAAGTATAAACAGTAAAACAACTGCAATATTATTGTGAGAAGTTATCCTTCTGATGTCGTACCTTGGAGAAAGCATCGAACAAACCCATTTGAAGTGCAGTTCGAGTATTGACAGCGACGATGATTGTCTTGTCAGTCGTTGCTGGAGCAAATGCATTCGCTGAATTGGCGAAGGCAATTGCCGCCATAACGGCATAGGGCAAAATGGTACAATATGCAAGCATTTTAAATTATCGCACACAAGTGCAAAGGGGCAAATAATCTTTTGGGCATGTCATGTGATGAGTTGCTTGCAGTAGGGTGGTTCAATGACGTGTGGGAGCATCCGGGAGTCAGCAGTTTGAGTCCCGAACACACTCTTCTCCGAATTCTTTTGTGCAAGGAGCAAAAGAACCGTCAAAATGTCAGTACAGTAACTCCGCATGTAGAAGAAAGTTCCATTTCTGAACAGGAAACTTTGTATGCTCTAAATTTTTTTGTCTGTTTCTAGCACATGCCTTCTAATTAATATTTTCAAATGGTCATCGCCAGTGTGTGGTAGCCATCGCCACCGAGGAAATGCAGGATTGGGGACTGCGTACTGTGCAGGCCAGTATCCATTTCACCCGACCGTACAGTATCGGCGAAAACAAGTCACGTTCAGACAAGACCAAACACAAAATAAAGATTCTGTTCCATAAGCAAAAAATTCAGTGTTGAGAAAATTAGTTCATATGTCACTTTTTGCTCTATATGTCTTGGATGCATTTCTCGAATCGGTCTTGCCAAGCAACATTCCTTTCCCACCCGCAAGAACTTTCCATTGACTTTTGAGAGATTCCAGCACTGCTTTCTCCCCTCAAAAGAGTCATCCTCCTTCTTTTTCTTCACATTATCATCATGAAGAATTTTGTCACAGTCGCCTTGACGCTCACAGCGACTCTATCAGTGTCGAATATCTTTGGTCCTGAAGCAAGGCATCTTTTCTGTATATCGTGCAATGATGGACTGGAAAGTCAGATTGCCGCAATTCTAGCGCCCATTGTTGTTCATGATGGAAATCAAACTTCCACAGAGCAACAACAACAACAACAACAGCAACTTCGAGGCTCATCCTTGACGGCGCGAACGGCAGGTCTATTTTCAGCTGGAGCTGCACCTGCAACTGCCGACCCGATCGTCACTGCTACACCGTTCGTCGGCAACAAACCAGCTACTGATTTTCCGAGATTCTTGTTAGGGTTCTTTTCCATGGCAAGTGAAGTAGATCGGAGACAATTTATGCGAGATTCCGTCCTTCGGTTTTACAAAGACATTGACGGCGATGGAAACCGCACAATTTGTGCCCTAAATGACCTGTTGGAACAGGACATTCCGGAATGTCGATTTGCCTATGTTTTCATCATAGGAGGCAGTGAAGGGCCGACGCGATTGCTGACGTCCAGTGACGAGCAACCCATCTATACTAGGAATGTACTCGAAAACGAACCCGATGTAGTGCAATTGAACATTGAGGAAAATATGAACGATGGAAAGACTCCTACTTACTACAAGTACGCATCCATTA
>JAAMXS010000391.1:0-66474 GCA_019693525.1 Cylindrotheca fusiformis | reverse complement strand
CGGGGGAGATATTAGTATTAGGGGAACCCCCCATTTTAAGGCCCCATTATCACTATGGTTACCCGCTAGGGGCACCCCAGACCCCCATTTTGGTGGGGGTATAGCCCCCAAACCCCCATTTGCGTGGGGGCAAGCCACAACACCCCCATTATAATAACGATAGTTTCGATATAACGATACATTTTCAAAGTTACACTGGGTATCGTTAAAGTGTAGCACCTACTGTAATATGTACTTTCTGATAGTATTTTGTTCTAAGTATTCGACAGACTTGATCGATCACTCTACATGATGATCAGAAAAGAGACAATGAGAACGTCGTATGCGTGCTACATACTGGAGTTGGAATTCTGTGGGTGGGACTACTTGATCACTTTAAGTAGGAACGCTACGCCCTTCTCGTACACACTCGCGAACATGTGCTTGAATCTTGTCAAGTGAAAAATATGCGAGACGTGGACCTATTGTTCCGCCAAAAATGGGCATGTTGTTACAATTCCTATTACCGAGCCCAGGTTATATCTGGAACAACAACCACATCAACTAACAGAAAAATAATATCACGATGGTTCAAGTAGAATTATCGATCTCGGCGAAAAAGCTGAAGAACGTTGCGGGAGCCTTCAAAGGAACCTCAGATCCTTTTGCTGTCGTTACGCAGATTGCAACGAATCCAGACAGCAAACCCCGCGTACTTGGCAAAACGGAAGTAGTCAAGAACTCTCTGAATCCACAATGGGCAAAGGTCTTTGTTTTTGAGTATCAGCTCGGAAGCCCGATGAAGATCGCGGTCAACATTTTTGATGAGGTCAGAAAATCAGAAAACAAGACTATGGGCAGTGTTGTCTTCGACGTGGACGATCTGATGGGTTCTCGCGGTGGAACAAAAAGCAAAAAGATTCGAAACAATGGAGGGGTCGTCACTGGAGTTATCCGCAAGAGCGAGGGACAAGGAGTCTTGCGATTTCAAATGTCTGGAGTTGATCTCAAGAATACAGAAGGGTTTTTGCGCAAGTCGGATCCTTTCTTCGAATTGATTAGACGGGACGATGCGGCAGGTGGGGCAACTTTCAACACTGTATTCCGATCTGAGGTCGTCAAGAATAGTCTTTCTCCCGACTGGAAAGTTGCGAGTGTTGAACTTAGTCAGTTGTGTGGAGGGAATCTCGATCTTCCCTTTCTTGTCAAAATCTACGACTACGAATCCAGTGGAAAACATATTCTCATGGGCATGTTTGAAACAACTGTAAATGCAATGGCTGGTGCATTGGCGGATTCCAAAATCCCTTTGAAAGTGAAAGGTGCGGATACTGGAACCGCTATTCTGCACAAAGCGGAACTGTTCATGCCAGATGAAGCACAGGAATCTTCTGCACCTGCTGATGTGTCACAGCAGATGGCAAATATGTCTGTCAATCCAACTCCTCAATCCAGCAGTAAGCCAACCTTTGTCGATTATATTTCTGGTGGATGCAAGCTAGAGGTCACTGTTGCGATTGACTTTACGGGATCCAATGGAGATCCTCGTCAACCAGGTACACTTCACTATTTGCACCAAGATGGGCAGCTCAATGATTATGAAAAAGCTATCTCTGCAATTGTTGGTATCCTTCAGAGATACGACGACGACAAAATGTTTCCAGTGTTGGGGTTTGGTGCGAAGTATGACGGCGTGGTGCGCCATGCCTTTCAATGTGGTTCAGCTCAGGAGGTCCATGGTGTGGATGGTGTCTTGAGCGCGTACCGTGAGGTCTTCAAATCTGGTTTGATCATGTCTAGGCCCACCGTATTCAATGAAGTCATTCAGTATGCTTCCGACCGTGCGGAACAGTCGTTGAATTCCGCCATGCAAGCAGGAAGGCAAGCTTATTCGATTCTCTTGCTTATCACCGATGGTTGTGTGAGTGACATTACTGCCACAGCTGCATGCTTGCAGCAAGTGAGCGACCGGCCAATGTCCGTTGTCATTGTGGGTGTAGGAAACGCCGACTTCTCCGGAATGACCTTTTTGGACGACAGCAATAAAGGAGGCACCCGTGATGTTGCTCAGTTTGTCCCTTTCAATGAATACTCCTCCTCCCCAAACGCTCTTTCAAGTGTCACGCTCCATGAAATCCCTCGGCAGGTAAGATCAGCAATCGCATTCTCGCTCATTTTCGTTCAATGTGTGACTTACAGGAATCTGTTTTTGCCCTTTTGCAGTTGGTGGATTTCTTTCAAGGTCGTGGTATTCAACCTCTCAGCCCGCAAGAAGTTGACAAGAATAGCCTTGAGGAAGACGAGGAAGAACCAGAGATTGATCTTTCGTTGAACTTGGACGAAGAAGAAATTGTTGTCGCACGTGGGGGTGTTGACTACAGTCACTGGTAGAAAATAATAGCAATAGTGTGAGGAGTAGTTTATAATTTGTTACCTCTTCTGTGGAAAGAGGGGTATAGGTGTGGTGTTCTTGGACCGTGGCTTTTCCCAGGAAAACTGGATCACTACAACTCGATTCCTTATGGTTCAGGGGCCTTCTAGAAACGCCTACCCAACGGATTGGATTCAAAGCGGTGGAATTCGACCAGTGGAAAATCTGAGATGAATACTCTTACCCAGCATTAACAACGATGCTATAGATGTCGACGAACCAAGAATACTGATGGGACAGCATCTGTTCAGCCTGAAGGAAGCTCTCTTCTCCGGCGACAAGGAAACAATATTTAGCCTACCCTCATCAGAGCAACAACGATTCGAACGCCACAGTCTACCAACGACAAGCATGGCTCTGGCATACGGCAGTTGCTTGTAGAGGCTGCTTCCCTTGTTCTGGCAAGGGTTCGAAACACTAGCAACATGGTAAATTAAATCTCAATTTTTTGCCCTATCGTTGTAAGGAGAGTTGGCAGGAAACGTCAATCAGCTTTGAAGCAAGCTCAAAGATAGTTCAATATAGCAGACACAGTCAAGCTATTGGAGTAGTATGATTCTATGTTATAATTTTAGGGAAAAAATGAGGGAATGTTCCAGCCTTCGAGCGGAAACTAAGGCAAGCCGGCCACTATGTGCGACGAGGGCGAAAATGGACCGGATGTATCCTTTCTCCTTGTGGAGAAAGATACATCGCTTCGTCCTCGCAGGCTCTTCGCCAGTCCCATCCCTCGGACGCAAATTCAATGGTATTGCGACGCGCATTTCGTCGAATCTCCGCCAAGTTGGACCAAATGGTGCTCTTCATGGATTCGGGATACTGATTTCGGGAAGGAATTTAAACCACCTGCACCTTGTTGTAAAAGTGGATTCGGTTCTTGAGTGGCTTTTCCAAGAAGAGGCGACGAGGAGAGGGAAGGTTCTCGCTTTGGACCGTCAAAGGCCCTGGTGATTTGGTGTATCGGAATCCTTTCAGAATTGGAGTGGAACGACCTTTTGTTGGGCGTTCTTTTCGGACTGCTTTGATGCAGCTTTGGTTAAAGTCTCTCTTGTCAATGGCCATGGTTGTGCAGTAGCAGACGAATTTGGCGACGTTTGTGAAATGTTGCTGCCGATGACGGAGGAAGATTTGTGAGCCAATTTTCAAATGAAGTGTGGCGACAGCTTCCGCATTCACTTTTGAATGGAATCGACCGGCGCGTAGGCGGTACCGTTCTGTCTTATCCAAGAACAAGAACGGAAGTGTCTTATTCTTGCCTGCACAAGTCGTGGGATAGAAATGCACTTTTTCGCTACTCCACCCTGTCATTTTTGTCGTCCGCCAAACATAAGTGCAACAATGTCGTGCGAAGAGGTAGCCAATCGTTTCAAAAGAACTGCCGGTGGATCGTTCAACGACCGGTCTGGCTCGCCAAAATTAGGGCGCCACAATGACTATGTAGGGCGACGCGCGTTTAGCGAGATCATACGGGACCCAATGTTCATCCGTCTGTCCACCATTTCTTCGAACCATTCGACCGCATGGCGGCCAACGAAAATCATTCTACAGGTATCCATCTCCAAATCTCCAAATCAAATGTGCTCCTGTTTCAGTCATTCATCTCTTTCGATACAACGCACAAACGAAATAAACACCCCACATGAAAGTGAAGAAAGGACGATCCCCTTCTCAGGGAAAACAGGGAAACAAGACGAAACAACAATCGAAACGCAAGAAACAAGAAATTGTCAAAGAACAGTCTTCCGACGACGATGAAGATGTAGAATTGGAAGAAGTGAAAGACCAAAGTGATGATGATACGTCGGAGAGCGACGCCTCCGAAGCTCCAAAGGCGAAAAAATTCTTTTCGGATGAGAATTCTAAATGGTTAAAGCCCAAGACAGGAAAAGAATTGATTTCCTCCGATGAAGAAGAGGATAATGTGGGCCATGATGACGAAATTCTAGGAGATGACGACGATGACCAAAGTAGCATGGAACTAGAAGTTGAGAAACAATCTCGTCTCTTGGATGAAAGAATGCAGGAAGAAGAGGACGAGGCAGAGGAAGATATGAGAGAAGCCGTATCCAAGAACACAGCTATCTATCATCTCCCAACCAAGGAAGAACTAGAAAGAGATGTTGATCGGGTGGTTCCTCCGTCGGAACTTCGATCTCACATTGAACAAATTTTGGAAGTTCTTGCTCACTTTAAAGAACGCCGTGAACCAGGACGTACAAGAAGCGAATATGTGGATCAATTGGGTGCCTTTATCGCAGAGCTATATGGATACCTCCCTGAGCTCATTGAGTACTTTCTTACCATGTTCAGCCCAGCTGAGTGCCTCGAGTTTGTGGACTACTCTGACAAGACTAGACCATTGGTCATTAGAACGAATACATTGAAAACCCGTAGAAAAGATCTAGCCCTGGCTTTAATGAAGAGAGGAGTTACGCTGGATCCACTTGCATCTTGGTCAAAGGTTGGGTTGAAAATCATCGAGAGCAACGTGCCCATTGGTGCTACCCCCGAGTATCTCAGTGGCCACTACATGTTGCAGAGTGCCGCTTCAATGTGCCCAGTTCTTGCATTGGCACCCGAAACAAACGAACGCGTTCTAGACATGTCTGCGGCTCCCGGAGGAAAGACGTCCTACATGGCTCAGCTCATGAAAAATACAGGCGTCATTTTTGCCAATGACTTGAAACCCGACCGTCAAAAGGCAACCGTTGCCAACATGCATCGCTTGGGTGTCAAGAACGTCATTGCATGTACTCACGATGGCCGAAAGATGCCCAAGCTTTTCCAACATTACAAGTTTGATAGGATTCTGTTGGATGCACCTTGTTCTGGATTGGGCGTCATCAGCAGAGATCCCAGCTGTAAAGTTCAAAGAACCCTCACCGATGTTGGCAAAACGGCGCATTTACAGAAAGAGCTTCTCTTGTCAGCAATCGATATGCTGAACCACAAGAGCAAAACAGGAGGAGTAATGGTCTACTCCACCTGTAGTGTTAGCGTTGCGGAAAACGAAGAAGTTGTGAATTACGCACTCCAGAAACGAGACATCAAGATCGTTGAGACTGGTTTGGACTTTGGTGCGTATGAAAGGGAGTTTTTTGTTATGTCAGTGGTTGAAACATCTAACGTTGTTGTGAAATATTGCAGGTTCACCTGGATTTACTCGTTACCAGCAGAAACGCTTCCATCCTTCGGTTGCTCTCACAAGGCGATTCTACCCACATGTTCACAACATGGATGGATTTTATGTATGCAAGATTCAAAAGCTAAGCGATACAATTCCTGGGGAAAAGAAGAGTGGAGTTGTTGAAGAGAAGGAAGCAGTTGAAGTCGAAGACAAGCCTGTTCAGAAATCGAAAGAGCCGACCAAACCCAAAGAAGCGCCAAAACGAAGCAAGAAAAGTAAGAAAAAGGGAACGAAACGATCCGCACCAACAGAGGATGTGGAACAGGAAAAGGGCAGCAAGCTTTCCGTTCCTCCCACCATGCAAAAGCAAGCCAAGAAGAAAAAGGTGAATGCCAAAATGTCCAAGCCTCGAAGGACGAGGATAGATAAATTGTCTTAATAAATACAAAACAAGTTGAGCGTGGATTGAAGGATAAACACATTAAACGAAACAAAAAGCATGAATGTTGAACACACTCGGCAACGCAGTTTGCACTATCTCTCTTTTTCGCATTTGACTTGTGCAGATCCCAAGGAACGATAAGATCGAAGGAATACCAATCAATGACGTTATGGACATTTTTGACATTTTTTAATCGAGTATTAGACTGTAACACTTCAACATGATGGGATCAAACTAGTGCCTCTCTAGACTTCGACGGATGCCGATGGAGGGGGGAATAGCTCCGCGTAGATCTTGGTAGCCATCAAAAGTGTTCCAATTGATGTGCAAATAATGAGGTACATCCAAACCCAGAAAACCCCAGCACTTTGCAGAGGCTCAATGGCTAGAAGTCCAATCGATGCGGTGATGGATCCACAACCATTGATAAGACCGGTGACGGTGCCAAGAGACTTAGAGCTGCCACGAACTGAAGGGTGCGATGCCAAATCAGCAGCAACTGCGGAAGTGATGATGTTGTTGGGACTGGAAAAATGGGAAATGAAAACTGAGTAATTAATCGAAACGGCGGATGGACTTTGCAAGCACAACTTACCCTCCTACAAGAATTCCCATAAGACCCAACAAAGGGAGGATAAGGAAGGGGCTTGGGTCATTGAGGTTGGCGTAAATTGCCATAGTAACGATGAGGGACAACATGAAAACGCCAATCACGACAGCCCTGCGTCCACCGAAGGCGTCAGACACGGAGCCAACAATGATACCACCGGGCATCATACCGACAGAGTAAAGAGCTGCAATAAGGTTGGCTGTAGCAGATGAGAAGTTTGCTTCAAGAATTTGCGGAAGATTGAAGAACATGGTATAGTTGACAAGCTTGAAGAAACCAAAGGCGAGCGCGTATTGAGCAACCATGGGGATTTTCAATGCGTCAATGTAGCTGATTGGGGGAGGTCCAGAGTCCTCTTCGGCTGTTTCACCCTTTTCGGTGGCTTCTTTCTTCAGAGCTTCGTTCTTGGCAATGCGGATCTTCACTTCAGGTGTGATAATGCCACTTTCGTAAGGATCAGCGACAAGGCCCAATGTCAAGAAACCCCAACCAACGTTGCAGATAGCTGGGACCAAGAGGACCCACCAGTACGGCAGGCCAAGAATGAAGATCAAAGGTGAGAAAACTTGGGCAGTGATGTCACCAACGTATTGATGGCAAGTCCAGAATCCGAAAATAGTTCCACGCTTCTTGATAGAGTCGGGGTCACAAAACCAGTTTCCCATGACGGCTGTTCCGACAGGACCTCCAGTAGCTTGGAAGAAACCAAAGACGAAGTACACAGCAATGATAAAGAAATTTCCAAAACCAGCATTGCCCTGGACAAAGTCAAACCAGATAGCAACGTTAAGCATGAAAAGACAAGCACCACTTCCAAAAAGTCCAATGGAGAGAATGGTGGTTGGGTTGAACGTATCTCCCAGCTTTCCGTTGATAATATTGCCGGCGGCGTAAGTTCCCATAAAGACGGTATCCATTGTAGCCATAACGATGGGATCGAACCCACCAATATTGGGATCCTTTAGCTTTGTCTTAATGGTAGAATATGACTTCCTGGAGAAATGAGCCATCATGTATCCTCCAAAGGTGACAAAGAAGGCCCATCTGAAAACGGAAAGGAAGTTATGTTAGAATGCAATACGTCAATCGTAATAAGGGTTTTAGTGGCAAAACATCAAACAGTGTGGCGTCGACCCGCACTTTGTTTACTGAGCCGACAGGACTTTCACCCACGAGGTTTCCATTTCAGACTTACGGCTGGTAGGCCTTCAATCGGCGAAACATCTCAGCGTCGACTTCATCGTCCTTGCCAACCTTGTTCATGAGGGGTGTCTTTTCACTAGCCATGGTAACGTTCTTTCTTCTGTTAACGAGATTCGATGTGTTTTTGTTTGACAAAGCTTCGTCAAAAAAAAAGTAATCCACCAAGGCACGAACTTGCTGAGGAGAAGAAATCGGAGGTGGAATTGCGAATCCTTCGGAGGTAGAGCGAAAGATCCACCGTAGCTTTTGTACCATTTCACGATCCTGCTGCTTCCCGTTTTTGAACAAATTGGCTCTTGGCCATTCGAATCTTCTTGTTTTGACAATTCAAAAAAGGGGCATTCGAAGGGCTCCTTTTTCCTTGACCACTCTTTTTTGCCCCCTTCCGCAGGGCGAAAGATCCGACGTAGCTTTTGTACTCCCAATTTTGAGCATTGGCTGTTGGCCATTCGATCTTTTTCTTGTTTTGACAATTGGGGCATTCGAAAAGGGCCTCCTTTTTTCTGGCTCACTCTTTTCTTGCCCCCCTTCGGTAAGTCCTTCCGTCACACGAATCTATTGAGAACAGGATGATGGATTGTTGAACCTTGATCTCGTCATCATCGCTTCGCATTCATCGGCTTCATACGGCATAATCCTCATACAGCCCGTTTCAGCCATCCCCATTTGACGAAAGTCACGCTGAGGTCAAGGATAGGCTGAGAGAATTGGCATCTGCAGAGGAATATCGTGGCCGTGCCAAATATCGTTCCTGCATCCATGATTGAAATTGCACCCATCTTTGTTCGATGGATCGCACAAGTCCCGATTTCAAGCAATGGCTACCATTCAAAAGCAGCTGTCGCGGTATCTTTGTTGATTGCTCTATTCGTACTGAGTTTGGGGTTGCGACGAAGGCGGACGAAGAAGATGTTGGAGGCGTGTGGACTGCCGACGCTGGTCTGGAGACCTCGGTTCATTACGTATCGACCGTTTGAAGAAGACCAGAAACTCGCCTCCTCTACCATAACAAGAATGCTCCCTAGAATGCAACGAATGGGAGGTCCTTATGGAATGTACGGAACCGTGTACGGCGTTTCCACTGCTGTGGTGCACATTGCACATCCACTTCCTGCCAAGGCTGTATTCGGCAATAGTGTTCGGTTTAGCAATGGATCTCCTACGAAGCAAAAAGTAGATACGACAACAAGACGGTCTTCTCGCGTGGAAACAACAGGTTCATCCAAAGCGCCTGCATATGACCACTTCAAAAATTTCTGTGGCGAGGGAGTGTTCACTGCGAACGGAGAAGATTGGAAGGCAAAGCGAGCTTCCGTCATGCACTGCCTCGTAAAGGGAGTCAGCAATTCCAATTCTGATATCTTTCAGCGATTGGAGGGTGAAGCGAATCGAGCTGCAGATACTTTTATCGCTCAGATAAAGCAGTTACAACGAAAACAAACAAAAGATATAACGGCAAATGTGGTACCTCTATTGCAAAGAGCGACAGTAGGGCTGATATACAGGTATATCACTCATGACGATCCTGACTGGGAGGTTACCAACTGTTCTCTCCCCAATACTTCTAAGGAGTCCACCAAATTTGCTGAAACCAAGATCGAACCAATCAAAGGGCGGCTCGATAGCTACTTGGATTCAATCATACGCATTCGAATGATCATTCTCGCACAGTCACGGTCTATATGGTTCCTGCTTCCGCGGTGGTGCTACCGTTTCTTTTCATCTCTGTATCGTGACGAAGAAAGAACAGTGAGCCCAATTCGAATGTTCGCTAAAGATGCTTGTCTACGCGCCAAGCCTGGGTCTCCATTGGCAAAATTGAAAGAGCGAGCCAGCCATGGGGGGACCTCATCGCCCGATGCAATTCCGCAGGATATGCTTGATGAAACAATTACGTTGCTGTTCGCTGGTCAAGATACGAGTGCTGCAACTCTGTCATGGACCCTTCACTTGTTAAGTCTGTATCCATCAGTGCAGACCAAGCTAGCAAACGAAATATCTTCGGTTTTGGAGAAGGCTGGGATGACAGCAGGGGATTCTCGAATAGGAAAGGAACTATTTCAAAAAATGCCCTACCTTGATGCTGTCATCAAGGAGTCGATGAGGTTATATCCAGTGGCTCCTTTCGTGGTGCGTAAGCTGATAGGTGACATACCGGTATTCGATGACGGCAAAGTGGCAAAGCCAGACCCAATTGCTGTGCTCCCTGCTGGGTCTCTTGCATGTATATGGATCTATGGTCTACATCGAAATCCCTTATTTTGGGACAAACCAGAGGAATTTGTACCAGAGCGATGGATGAATTCTGGCGCAAAGGATATTGGCCAAACAAATGGTGCCTACATGCCTTTTGCTTCCGGTCCTCGCAATTGCGTTGGTCAACCGTTGGCACATACTGTACTACGTACTGTCCTCTCGAGAATCGTAGGAAAGTATGAGTTCCAAGACGAGAGGTTGAAGAAAGGACACAATCCGAATTCACTTCGAAAGGACATGCAGGCTGGTTTTACAGTGCTTCCAAGCGGTGGTGTCCACTTGATCTTCAAAGAGAGACATTTTTAGATTTGTTTCGAAAGCCAACAAGTACGAACCTGCCACTAGTAGGTATAGCTAAGTTAGACCAGTATTGCTATTTCTGGTGCTGTTCTATGGTGCGTGTGAACGCAGGTGACAAAGCTTGGTAGCCATCCTAAAATCCATCCATCCGACAATGCGCCGTTCAGTTCAGACTTTTTCCTCCATATCGACTCATGTCGTCGAATATCATTCCAATGCAAGTATCGTTCCAGCAATTCGGATACTTGAGCTGTATCGGAGAATCAAGTTAATCGTCCAGTATTCATCCCCCACAAATGCCAAACACTCCCCTTTCTTTTCTTTGAATTCCACGAAGAAAACTAGTTGTCAACGTACGGACGTTGTCAACATCATTTCCACGTGGACCAACTTTGCCGTTTGAATTTTGTGGTGATCCGTGTTCAGTACTCAAATCTACCTTGATGTTCGTTGTTGAAGTGTTCAGGTAACTTTTACGTAGCAGTCGTTGGCACATCAGATGACGAGATACATCAAAATGTCAGAGCAATCGAAACAAAAACGAAGAAACCATCTTTGCCAAGCTTCTATCTCTACGACTTTGAAAGATGGGAAAGAAACCTAAATCCTCCAAAGGCGCTCTCAGAGCGAAAGGTCGAAAGCTCGACAAAGCGACCTTGCCACCTCCTCCGAAGGATCTGAACGACGAGGTAAGAACGACGAATCCGATGTCCGATTCCCTTTTCGCAAGGTGTATGCATCGAGACCTCAAGCCTGACTTGAAACTCTACGTTTAAAATTCGCAGGTGGGATCAGCCAAGCTTCTGAATGAACCTTCTCTTCCAGGAAGCGGCTACAAAGCCCTTGATCGTGAAGGTTACGATGATGGAGGTGTCGCCGATCTTACTCTTGTTGTCGACCTAGAGGATAGTGTTTTAAGGCGCAAGCGTGGAGAGAACGAGTATTTTAGTGCTCTGAAAGCGAACCTTCTTCCTCGCGTCACGAAGGGGCCCCTGGCTCAATTGTCTCGAAGGGACCAAAAGATCAAGCTTGCCAAGCTTCTTTTTGCAGACGAGGATACGGAGGAAGATAAAAACCCTTCTGAAGTTTGGATGGACACAGTAGATGGAAATGAGGATGCTGAAACCAAGAAGCACAGATCGGAGCGTCTTGCATCAGCCCGTATGGCGCTCAATCTCGCCAGTGTATTGAGAGAGCCCGCATGTGCCAGTCTCAGCCTTTCCGAGATCAGCAAACGCCGACTAGCTTGCTTCGGAAAACCAGGAGCCGCAGATGCACTAAGGTGCGCTGACAAGGCAATTGAGATCGCTGGATCCGGATTCTGGGATCGTGATGAGATCGAGATCGAGGTACGCGTTGACAAAATACATTATTTGAACGGTCTGAGCGGAGTTACTCACATTGTGGATTTTTTGTTTTTTTCTTTAAGACCGAAGAATCCCCTTCTATCGATCCAAAATATGAAAAAAACGCAACTGCACCCGGCCTCGCAAACGAAGCCACGTTGAAATTGTTGCCAATTCGGGTTTCCCATCTCTGTTTGCGGTCAGCCTATCTTCATCGGGGTAACGCTCTCGCTGCGCTTGGACGCGAGGAGGAAGCTAGAGAATCCTACGAGCTTGTCTTTCCTATGCTGAAAGATGAGCCAAGGTGCGGTCGTTTAGACTGGGAAAGAAGTTCCTTGTACATTAATATCGGAAACACTTTCAGCCGGACAGGTGATTACACTAAGGCCAATGAATTCTACGACGTTGCAGAACAGCTTGGACGGGATCATTTAAAGGCGGAAGTTGGTAGCAGAGTTGATGGCCTGGGTATGGTTGTTGCTGCCATGCGTGCCCGTGCGTTCGCATTGAAGAAAGCTGGAAAGGAGGATGAGGGTAAAAGTGTCTTGAGAGAAGTCATCAAGATGCAGTTGGAACTCAATGCGGAAAACGAAAAGAAGAAAGCTGAAGAAGAGGCAAAGGCTGCTGAGGAAGCAAAGGCAGCAGAGGAAGCTGCAGGAAATAAGCCCGTACCAGTCTCCTCGTAGCGACAGAGATTTCGAGACACACTACTCTGAGATGTATTGAAGTGCATAGCGAAACAAAACGATTAATAGCTAGAAAGCGACTCAAGTTTGACGTTCATGCACCCTGAATAAGTGGCTTTTTTAAAATAGATTCATGCTTGCTGTGGATGAGAAAACTAGGCAGTTGGAATGATGTAGGATTGCAGCGATGATGAGAAACAGGAGAATATCCCAATAAGGTCGACTTTGTTTGTGCGGAGTGTCCGAAAGAGCAAGCCACTGTTCGTGCTACGTACAGTAGGTTTTTTTTTTTAAACAGACGCCCTATGAAGTCCGACAACGCCTTGTCCGCAAATACGAGTGAGTAATCGACCGAACTCTTCAAGACACAATTTTCTGGCTAACCGCTGCAAACCTCAGAGTTTTTCCTATAGTTGCTCTATTCCACAATGACATTAAAACCAACGCAACCTTCATCACAGACATCACGTCTGGTGGAATCCTTACTTTCAGGCGACCGCGCTGCTATTGACGGGATAAGCTGCAACGATCCGAACGGCCTCTGTCTAATATCTGGAGGAAACATTGATGGCGGCAACGAGAGTGGCAGTTACACAAGCCTAGTTAGAATGGCTTCTCAATTATATCCCCACAATGAAGGGACATTAGCGAGTGAAGCTCCTCTGGTCAAAATTGAAACCGATGCGGCTAACATCCTAGTGAAAGAGTATGATGGACATGCTGTCGCCATGAAGGTTCCCAACAGAGTCCCCATTGACCAGGCAGATGACTGAAAATACGATTTTGACGATGATTCTCCGTTTGGATAAGAATGTATTAGCCGCTAAGCAGTGTTTAAAATTCTTCGTCATTACAAAGATCATTGTTCTGGTCTCAACTATCAAAGAAAAACTCAGCAATGTAGTACCGAATGATTAAGCCAAGACCGCAGCTGAGAACCTGCAAGCCCAACAACAGAGTGCATAAGTTTTTCTCGCTCATTGGCCCAAAGAAGGACAGGCACAAGTTTATCACAGTCATATTAGGGATTTCAAGTGCGTTTGGTTCTAAACGATTCAGTTGCTTCAACCAAAGAAAGTCACACGCCTTGCAGGTAAAAGTAGAAGGCTCCATGAGTCCAGTGGAGGCGTTGAACTTCGGCAGTCGGTGTCGGGGACAAGGGACAATTTTGAACAATTGTGGTACAGACCACAAGAAATTCGTCACTTGTGGGATAAAAAAAAGGAGCAGCGTTTTACTGAAGTGACCCAAGATACCAACAACTGCGAAAGTCATTCCAGCGAAGTAGCAGAAGGTATCACCAACAAACACATTCGCTGGATACCAGTTGTGACCGAGAAGAGCCAGTGTGACTCCTACAAAACTCATCATGATCATCGCGGAGAATACATGATTCTCCTGGCTCAAGGAATTGGCCTTGATTTCAAGCAGATTGTGAAGTAGTACAGCGCATCCAATAACATAGGATTGTCCAGCTTCTAGTCCATTTATCCCGGCGTAGATATTTATGGCATTTGTACAAAATACTGCAAGAAGCCCCATATATACCAAGTAAAACAGCCCCAGATCAAGGAGACTTCCATTTGCGCTCAAGTCGATTTCAGCAAAAAGAGACAACAGCGATCCCACCATGGTCAATTCATGATCCTGGACAAGAAACTGCCTCAATGGTATGGGTACAACGATAGATGTACTCCCATTATAGCAGCATAAGAGTGGTAGTGATGCAACACTAGGAAGAAACAATTTGTATCTCCAAGGCCAGTCGAGCACGTCATCGGTGAACCCAAGGAACAGCATGAAACAAATCGACAGCAGTGCAGAATTCAAGTCGAGAAGCTTCGAGGGGTGGCTCGTTGCATATCCAACGATACAGAAGATCAAGCAAACTAAGAATACTGTACCAGGTGCAATTCCCAATGCTTCAGGAACTGGTTTATCTGCATTAGCTGTGCCGCGTTTTCCCAAGTCTTTCCCACAAATGCCCCTTCGAAGTGTGTATTGCTAGAATCAAATGTAATGTCAGAATCGAGATCTCATTACTAGTAAGGGGAAATTCGAGGGCCTACCTTGATGTTTGGAATTAGCTTATCAGTGGCTTTAAATCCAAGCAATGCAATAGCGACGTATGCCAGCAGTTGTGAACCGACTGGCGGCACTTGTGGCGAAGTCTCATCCGATTCAGGTAATACGTGAAGCCACCGTCCAACGACAAGGAGCGGGTTATCAAGTAGCGCTATTAAATACCATCCTGGAAAGCAAAGAGGTACCAATGCGATAATGTAATTTGATATTGCCATGGCAGAGGCAATTCAATTGACACAAGATGATTCATCGGTATTCATGCAACCACTCAGCCGTTTGAGACTGCAGTTTTGGTGCAACACAACAGGGGGCGGAAAAGCAATTCAGGGTGAAATCTCCTTGCGCGCCGGACGATGCGATTAACCAGCCGTTAACCGTTAAGAATAAGACAGTTCAAATATGATACTGTTCACAGAACAGGGTGGATTCGACTGATTTTACTGTACACTAATAAAGAACAGAAACACGTTAAGCCTATCATTGATACTTGAATCCAAGTCCAAACGAGAAGAACTCTATCTATTTTCATTGCACATTCATCTAGTGTCAAAAGAAGAAAAAGGATGAGAAATCCATGTTCAAATCTGTTTCAATGATTCGTGGCAACAAATTGGGTGCTTTCAGAAATGGGTAAGAAACCAGTCCACATAATGTAGATTGAGATTATAGGTCATTCTTTTCTTCACAAAGAACAAGTAGGCGGCAAAGCAAAACTTCATGGCAACACTAGAACATACCCCATTTCTCAAGTCTTTGCTTGCCTTCTGCCCTCTGCGGCAGCTGCAAGATCACTTCCAACCCCAAGGCCAGCCCAAATGTCCTTGTTCGCATCACCGTTATAATCTAAGAAAGACTCCTTTTTGCTCGCTGCATTGCGAGCGACGGCTCGGAGTGCTGCAAGGTTGTAGCCAACCTCATCACGAGACTCAGCCAGGCGAAGACGGACAAGTCGGGCAAGCTCACGAAGAGGGACAGACATGGATCGATTCGTCAGTATCTGATTTTGGTGTATTCTTACCAAGAAAATGCTCACACGAGAACATATTTCAATCCCACGTCCTCGATTCAACAGAATGATGAGATAATGCAACAAGCGCTCAACATGGCCTAATGGGAGCACAAGCAAACTCTGTTCAAGTTCGGCTTGTTTGACAGTCTTCAAAACCCAAAGAAGATACAGTGGAGGCTCTTTCCCCAACAGAAGTGGATTAGGCATGCGATCTTTACGAGGGGTGCTTTTGCGAAAAAGTGCGGCGTCCTTCGTTTCTTGATCGGCCCGTTCCAGGGCCTCCATGATTCTGTCACCGGCGGATACACTAAGGATGCTTTTTCGGACGGCAGCTTCGCTCTGTGGTTCGTCTTCGGCTTCCTCGTCTTCGCCACTTTCCCTGTCTTTTCGTTGAAGGAGTTTTGCAGTTTGCTGCTCGTCTTGGTCTACGCGATCAAACATTTGCTCGAGTTCTCTCTCCCGTTCTTCCTCCAAGAACACCATGTCTTTTGTTCGCTCCCAAACTCGCACCTGACGATCCATTCCGCCTGTCAAGACGAACGCACCAGTCCGACTTATTGCAAGACAACTGACTTCTGCAAAATGTCCATTTAGAATCAGAATTTGTTCAAATCGGTCAGCATCCCAAAACCTAACTGTTCCATCTTTGCTTGTAGTGAAAAAGTTGTGCGATCGTTTCACAAACCGCAAATCAGTTACTGAGTCTTGATGACCATGCAGAGTTCGATGTGTGTCACCAAAATCTAGACCCCAAATCTTGATTGTTTTATCTGCACCAGAGGAAGCCAAAATCGAATCATCGTCCGCTGCATCAATAGCGAGAGCCGGTAGCTTGTGCCCGTACAAACTAAGAAAGAACTTCAGCGTGTCATCAAAGAAAACTTTGATTGTGGAGTCCAATGATGACACAAACACCATTCTCTTCGTCGGATCAGTAGAATGAGAATACTTCACAGCTACGACGTCGTCTGACATTTCAAGAGTTCGAGTATGCACCAAGGCTGGTGTGTCCGATTCAGCTTGCTCTTCAATCTCCCAAAATTTTACAGTTTTATCTGCAGAACCAGTTACAAACGCAACATTTGGTTGCTGTACCGACGGGCGACGCAAATCGATACTCCATATGGCTCCATCATGAGCGTTTTCTTCGTAGTCAACAACGTCCCCTGACGAAATATCCAGGAGCAAAAGGTGCCCTTCTCGAGTCCCAAGGACTAAGTGGGTATTTCCTGGAAGAAACTTAGCACAGAGCCCATAGCACGATTTGTTTTCAACAGACGGAGTCAGTGATTGGGTGCAAGACCGTTTGGCTATATTCCAAATCTTGGTTGAGTTCTTGGACACCGTACAAGCTATCGAATCATCAGATGAAACGTCCAATCCGCGAATGCCGGTGGGATGTCCAAGCAAGTTCATGGTTAGTACTTTGTTGGAGTTGACGACGGAGCTCATTCCTTCACTGTTGAACGAAACAATGGGTGTAGGAAAGATAGCAAGATTAATGGAACATTTGCACGAAAGAAAAGACCCCAATCAACAAATAGGTACGCACCTTGCTGCTTTCCTAATCAGTGAGTGAATTTCCAAGGCATTCGTCGAAAGCGCACATACAATACGAACGCCAGCCCCTTGCTCCTTGTACGGAACAAAAATGAATCCTTTGACCTTGTGACTCGCCCTTGCAGTTTCAAGATACTCGAACTCATCAGAGGCCTTGGTTTGCTCTGGGGACATTTTCTGGTCCAAAGATACCTTTTCCATCTCTTCATTGTTCTCATCTTCTGTATCAGGATCATCCAGAATTCCACGTTTTTGACCTTTTGTTCCCGCCTCCTGGTGCTTTGTTGCTAGCTTGGACTTTTCTTTCTTGCGCTTCAGCCGCCTTTGCTTTTTTCGCAACGACTCTTGAGTGCTTCGGATCAAGTAAACATCCACGTTTTTCGAGTTAGCATGGAGAACTCCTACATACTTCCCATTTGGATGGAAATGAACGCAAGCTATTCGTTCGGAAGAGGTAGAAACGTTTGGGGGAGGAATCAAGGTGCCCATATAGTGGCAGACATCATCGGCACTTTCCATGAGCCCATCACCACCAGCGAAAGGAAGATCTTTTCCTTCCCTTACTTCCTTCTTGCTTTCATATCTCTCCGGCGTCTGAACTGACCACACACGTGCCTGCCCGTCACTACTCCCTGTGACAAGTCGGATGCGGTTGTCATCCGTTCCAATACTCTCGTTTCCGGCTGTTTTTGATCCTGGAATCGTAAGGCAAGCAGCACTCCATACTTCGCCCCTATGCGTTGGAATAGTCTGGATGCAGCATTGGCCTTCCAAATCCCAGACCTTGACGAGACCATCCAAGCTCGAGGTAACTAAAACATCAAGCGCGCCAGAATTCAACACCACGAAGTTGATATCAGTGATGCCGCCTTTATGCCCCAACAGCCGAAAAAGACCTGTTTCGGCCACTATGTCCCACAAGACTACTGATCCATCACTAGAACCCGAGGCCAAGCGACTGGCATCTCTTGAATGGAAAACAAGCGAACGGATCGGTGATCCTGAATGCCCATTGAGCACAAGGGGTTCCCTCATCGCAAAATCCTCTTGGTCTGAATCTTGTAGTAGCGTCTGAGCTAGAGCACAGCCCCTATCAGAGCATATTTCATCTTCAGTAACATCAAACACCCTCACCGCCCCGTCAACCCATCCAGTAGCAACTTTGCAACTCTCATCGTGTTTCGGAATGGCAACATCAAGACATACAATTTGGTCGCTATTCAAAGCTCGCCCAGTGCCAACCCCACCGCTTAATTGCTCTCGATGTCCTATTTTTATTGTAGGTTCAGTGGTACGAAGATGGAACCCCATGCAGTGGCTTCCAGCAGTCGTTAGCAAGACTGGTCGATTCCTGGATTCGCTGCCAAATGCCAAAATTGAATTTGACACTGGCGCTTTGGACGAGGCAGAAGACGAGATTAACCCAAAGGAATCGGCGCACTCATATCGAAGATATGTATGCTGCATTGCAAGAAGCTCTTTTGAGTCCAATGAGTTTCGAATGAGGGACTTGCTGAGGCGTGGGGATAATGTTGTTCTGCCAAAGTGGCGATGGAGAAAGTGTTGGTGGTTGATGATGCGATTCGCGCGTCCGCGCAGCACTTGAGATCTTTCCAATCATCACAATAGTAGTACAAGGAGCTTTCAAGCCATCACAATTGGTATTGCATGGTCAGTTAGGCAAGAGGTATCTTAACAGCTACGATGGGGATTTTGAAACGTATAGTGAGCTTCGTAACGATTGTCATTGCTCTATTCCCAGATGCAATATCTGGAATATCCGGCTTCCCGTACTCCCTGGGAGTCAGAGATTCTCTCATGATTGCCCATAGTTTTCATCAGCACCCAGCTTTTGGACCTGCTGGTGGTCTCCATGGAGCGACTTACACCTGTGATGTAAATTTTTTGGCAGAAAAGCTCAATCCTGAAACAAATTGGGTAATTGATATCGGCAAGGCTTCTGAAATTGTAGCAGAAGTTTTGAGAAAGTACAATCTCCAGAATTTGGACGACATTTTCGGTGAGGGAGTCATGACTACTACCGAGTTTATGACGAAGCAAATTCACGACGACATAGTGGAACGACTCAAGGAGGAATGCAGCGAGTTTGAAGGAATTGTTAGCGTTAAATTGTTTGAGTCGCACAAGGCATGGGCGAGCTACACAGGTCCCAGGTAGTGCCAACATTTCAAGTATAAAATCGAACCTATCATCGATTCGAAACAGTAGCTACAATTATTGATTAGCTAAAATCCTCAGCATTACGTCGTTGCTTTGATTTGTTCAGCTTGACATTCAATCGTAATGAGACGTCACATCCAAATAACTCTTTGAGATCTCGTGTAGCGCTCTCTTGGATACGTTGCAGTATTCTCCCACCACTGCCAAGAACAAGCTTTCGGTGACTTTTAGAAAATACCAGAAGGTCCTGATGAATGACTACCGCTTTATCAGTCTTGTGGAACATACGATTTACCTGCACAATAGAGTGTGGAACTGATCACGGTGCAATTCGTGAGATCTATCGTGCATTGGGATCAATTATTCCTGCATTCACTTGGACGAGACTCACGTTCCTGGTGTAAACATCTATAAATTTTCTCCCGTATTAGTTCTTGTGTTTGTTCGTACTTTGTCATGTTGGTACTTTTCCCTGCCTCCACTGCCCATGTACGGCATGGTGTTGCCCTCTCTATCAGGTGTTCGAGTATCTGATCAACTCCGTCTTCCTTCAAAGCCGATACATAAAATACAACCGGTGAAATCTTCATGAGCCTGTCGAAATCTAAAGCAGTATTCGATCCATTGGGGATACCGTATTGGTCCGCAAGACAGGCATCCGCAATTTCGCCAATTTCCATGGCTACATCCAGGAGCTTCTCTTTTGGATCTACCAAATCGACTAAGAGGTAAAAGTTTTGAACATGTCTCCATATTAGCATCTCATGATTCGTTTTGTCGGTGCAACATCTCCATACGCCTACCTTTATTGAGAACAATTGCGAATTTCGAGTTTTCTTCTCGTTCTTGGGAATCTTCAGCAGGGATATTGCTATCATCGCCATCATCATCTTCTTCTTCAATGCGACCCCTGGAATTGATTGCTCCAATCATAAGTTGGACTAGTGCGTGGCGGTAGTTCTCTGTCAAAGAACGGACAGAATCAACGACTACCAATGAATAGTCGACATGCTGCAGCTCAGCTGCTGCGGTGACTATGAGATCTCGATCGAGACGCTCTTCCTTAGCATTTTCTAGCCGCAAAAACCCGGGAGTGTCTTTGAAAACAATTTGTGTGTCCCCCTCAGTTCGAGCCCCTAGCACGTCCGTCCTTGTCGTATGTCTCTTTCTGGAAACTGCAGCAACTTTGGATTGCGTCAGCGAGTTGAGCAATTGAGATTTTCCCGCATTTGGTGCACCGACTATAGCAACATCCAACCGCTTTCTAAGATTCCCTGTATCTTGTGTTGAGAACAGAATCTTTCGCATTCTACAAAATGACTGGCTGTGAATCATCGTTGATAGCTGCCATCTTGTTCTGTACATATTTGTAGCTTTGGAAAATTGTAGATCAAACTGTGAATCGACTATTAAGCAGCCCAGCTGAACAGGGACTCTTACAGCTAACACGAAAGGTGGGCTGTATCATTGGTCTGTTGTCGACGACAGGATAAATAAGGATTTTTCAATCGTTCCTATTCGTCAAAGGCGTCTGACAGTCATCCGCGAGCGGATGAAGACGAAACTTTTTCTGTCCTCAACAAATTCTACTCCGCTAACTAGAGAGGAACCTACTCTATTGTACATGTTTCCGAAAAAAGAACTTACTGTAGTTGGATCACTTAAAATTAGAAAGCTCAAGCGTCCTACACTTGATTTGTCCCTTGAAGAACTACCACGGCAACAGGCACTAGTTAATCCTTAGAACTTGAAAACTTGCTCAGCTTTGTACCCCATGTCTCCCAAAGCGCCGGTAAGCTCTTTTTCATCCCGGGGACCGCAGAGTGCGTTGTAAAGCGGGGGAGGTCCACAAACAAAAATCATGAGGTCATCTCCAGCAGACGGATCAGGAAAGTTGCTTTTGATAAGTTCCTTGTCAATGAACCCTCGAGTGCCTGTCCAGTCGGAGTCGGCTGGTTCTTCAGACAAGACGTGTACGACCTTGAAACGATCTTTGTGGTCCTTTGCCCAGTTGTCGAGAAGCTCTTGTCCTAGTATATCCGTGGACACCTTCGACCCGTACAACATGACAACTTCCGTATCAGAGTCGGTATCACCCAAGATTGCGTGTAAAGCTTGAATCATAGGAGTAATTCCCGTGCCTCCGACCAACATGCAAATCTTCGACAAAAACTCAAAAGGGTGAGTTTGGGACAAAACCATCATTTCCCAAAACACAGCCTACTTTGACTTACCTTCTTTTGCTTGAAGGGGGCTTGAATCTTAACGTTGAATTTGATGTGCTTGAAATCAACAGTCTCTCCAACCTTCAAGTCCTCACAAAGGTGCTTGGACATCTTTGCTCCAGACCCATAGTCTTTTATGAGCAGATCAAAGCAGCCTTTCAATTCATTTGTTGAAATGGGAGTGTACGGCCGGATCACTTCTTCGCCCCCAATTTCCGCCCTTGCCAGGATGCAAGCACAAGTACTCAAGTTTAGAGGGGCGGAAGTGTCGGGTAGCCCGAACCTCAAGACACTAGAAGTAGAAGAGACTGGAATTCTCTCCATCAAGGGAACCGACTTCAATTCATCGGTGAATTGGCATTGGCCTGGAGGAACCAGTGCCTTTGTCGGCTTTCCGGTGAGTGAGGGAGGTTGATAGTTAGCTTTGGACATTGTAATGACAAGTGATGCAATCAAAATGTATGAGCAGAAAAACATCCCTATTGTGTCTTGATAAGATGGCAGTTGATGGGCGATCGTCGGATGACTCATCCTTTTCTTATCGGTCTCTTTTCTTTTCTTCTTGGTTCCCTTCGAGAATCTTCCGACCGTGCGCAGCACGCGCCTTTTGTGTGACCCAATTTTACCCGTGATTGAAGAACCCGTGATTGAATGCTTCACACATATGTAGAATGTAGAAAAGCTACCACTAGCTACAGTACAGTACTTCGTGCATGGGTGGATGCGTGAAAACCGATCTTGCAAAGGCCAATGAAAACCTGACAAGTGGACTTTTCTCAAACCCATCAGGGTTGTCAAGATAGCCTCTTCTTCGATGGCCATTGTACAGACTACTGTCTTCGACTGTTTCTTTCACTTCGGATAATCACCAAAGAAAATGAATCTAATATTAACCATTCTTCTTTTGTCCATTCTTGGCCCTTTCGGTGTCGAAGCTTTCACTACACAGAAACTTTCGTCCTCTCGATTTTCTGTACTCAAAGCATCGAAAGATGACGACCAATCGAAGCGGATGCAAGAAATTTTGGCCGAAGAAGCCAATAATCCAACTAACATGAAGGCAGCCGCACAAGCGATGAAGAACATCAAGCCAGAAGACTTCGATCGAATGATTGCGGAAATGGAGACCATGAATCCTCTTCAAAAGGGGGCTTTGAAAGCAATGGGAATGGACCCTGATATGATGAAGAAAACAATGGAAATGATGAAAGAAAATCCCCAAATGATCGAATCGGCTCAAAAATTGATGGAAAATATGACGCCAGAGGAACTTCTTGCTCAAAGTCGCGAAGCCCAAAAACAGATGGCGAATATGACACCAGAACAGTTGAAGGCGAGGAGTAAAGTTATGAGTGACATTCCTGCCGATCAAGTGGAGAAGGCAGTCGAAATGATGAAAGAACAGCAGCGAGCACAAAAGAATGAGGAAAATATGCCGTCCGTTGGGCCAAAATCTGATGACAAGGAAGTTATTGATTCTATGTTTAGGGTTGCTGAGCTCATGTCAGAACCAGCTACTGGTGATTGCACCTTCGCTGGATTTGCATCTCTGCCAGTTATTCAACTTCTATCTGGTGATCGAGAATTTGATCTCTCCCCTTCCGAGCTTAGAGAATGTTGGGCAGATGGATCTCGTGGAGCCACTAGGGTCAATCGGGAGGGATTTGAAAGGGTCTGGAACGAAGTGCAAGATTATTTTGAAGAAGACATTATGGGAGAGGCCAGGAAAGAAGCAAAAAAGCAAGTGAAAGAAAAAAAGGCTCGAACTTCTACTGGCTCTGCTGCTACTTCTTCTTCATCTACAACTTCTACAACTACAACGGTTGGTGAAGGCCTAAACCCAGACCAAATCAAGGACATCAACGAACGTGTAAAGAATATGTCTGAAAACGAAGTCGACACTGTTCTGGACCAAATGAACAAGATGGGCCCAGCCGAAGAAGCCCGACTACGTGCGATGGGAGTGGATCCTGACATGATGAAGCGCACTGCCGAGATGATGAAAACAAATCCAATGATGCGCCAGGCCGCCCAAAACATGATGAAGAATATGACTCCTGAGCAAATGCTAGAGGCTAGTAGACAGGCCCAGCAGCAAATGAAGGGCATGTCCAAGGAGGACATCGAGAAGGCCATGGATCCAAACAGAAAGGAATAAGTAATGCCACAAGTTTACAACCTATTGGTATACTCTAAAACAAAGCCAATTCGCCTACTACGAATACTCAAAGTCTCTCACGGAACTATGGCTGTCATCCGAGTCCGACGACAAATTGTCCAAAGATGCAAGCCCTGATCGCTCGTCATCCGTGCACTCAACGTCATCGGTTCCGGCTTCCCCTGCAGCTGACAAAGAGCCGATTTGGCGCGCAAGGTTCTTTCTGTTTGTATTCCGGGGAATGGCATTCGGCTTTACTTGCATACTCCCGGTGTCGCCATCCTCGTCGAGTTCGGATTCGTATGGAGTTTTCGTTCTTGGAGAAAAAGGTGCCTTCGACACTGATGCCTTCCTGACGGACTCTGTTCCAACTTCATCGTTGGACCATTTTGTACCATTCCTCACGCCATGAACTTCCATTCCTGTGCCATTTCCCGACTCCGTAGCGGCGATGGAGGCCCCGACTCCCGAATTGTCGTTCCAAACATCCGTCGAGCTTTCTTCATGATCGGCTACTTTTGTATGGCGAAAGAGTATTGGCCTGGCCTTGATCACATCGGCGTACAACGGATTGTAGCCTACGCTATTGTCCGAATAAGCCAGACACTCTAAGGCTTGTTCCACATACTCCGAAAAGTGATTGCTACTTTCATCTGCCCTGTTGGATGGAATAAAGTCACCAGGGCCAATCTCTTCCAGCAAATGATCAGAACTGGCCACGCGGAACAGCAGCCCTGTCGAAGGGGCAGTGGTCCCCTGGAGGAATTTTGGAATTTCTTCGGCCATTAGGACGAACGTTTGGTGGTGGTTGGAATGAAAGAGGCCTTCGTCGGTCGAAGTTTGTGGTCCTTGGGAAGATAGTACCAGCGCACATTCCTTTTGAGACAGCTGATGGAATAGTGACTGCACCAAAAGAATCATTTCGTTGTGAGATTGAATATCGCCTTCGAGTCCAGGACGAACCCGAATGGGTACTCCATACAAAAGGGAAGCATCTAGAGAAGCGATGGACATTAGCTTTTCCACCTGGAGTGTAGCTTGACTCAGAAGTTTCAAATCTTTTTGCAAGGCCTGAGCTGGTTTCGAATCCAACCGGAAGGGAATGGACTTGTAGACGGCATCTAGGGCCAAGGAGCACTGAGAGGAATCCAATGCTTCTGGAAAGTCGAATGTCAAACGGAACGGCCGTTGGACTCGTTCCCGTGACCAAGTTCGAAGCAACATTTTGAGCCCCACAGTCGAGTTGTCCACTGTAGAAGCTGAAATATGAATAGCCGGTAGGTGTTTGGAGCTATCAAATTGCAGATAGCTTCGATTCGCTTGAAACTCGGCCTCTGCTTTTTTTCGAATGTGCTGGTTGATCGAATTGATGCACTCGGCAATTGCCAGGCCTCGCGAATGGGCGTCTGGTGTAGCCTTGGGATCCACCACTTCAACTGCATCTGTCAATAGTACGACTATTCGAATGGCTTGGACATGCGACGCCAAAAAGTGTGGTTTGACACGGTTCCAAAAGGTATCCAAGCCAGCCTTGTGTGCTTTGGACCTTGTATCGGCCAAGAATGACACATCGTTCGTGAGCAACGTAATCGTTTCCAAACTTGTTCGGTTTCCGTTGGGGTCAGTTTGGAGTATGGATTCGACTAGAAGCAAAACACGAATATAATTAGTGATCGTTGTTGGATGAAGAAATACAAAGAAGCTCCAGGTTTCAATTACTACATACCAAACTCTCCAAACAGCTTCCACGACGCATTGGCGGCAAGGAGCTTGGGCACTTGAAATACATTTGGACTTGCATTGTCGCTATTGCTGTTGCTGTTGTTCGTCGTCGACGGTTGGATTAGAAGAGGATCAAAGTCAAACTTCTTCTCATAGGAACACACGGAATGTACTTGGACTACTTGCGCTCTTGGGCGAACAGTTTTCTTGGCACAGGAGCTCTTCGTTTCCCTGGTCCAAGACACGACATGTGGTCCAATGCCTCGGTCCATGGCACATTTCAACAATTCCTTGCAATCATTGATCATTTTGAAAGCTGTGTCTTCTTGCGCATTCAAAAAGCGAGTATCGATCGCCAAGGCTGTCCGAATAGGAGGCTCTGTTTGATTTCTCGTAGTGCTGCTAGCAGTAGTGGTGTTGCTGGTTGCTGGCGATTGCTCCATTGCAGGTGAGAACGGCGGAGAATTTCCATGTCTGCTCTCGCTCTTGTCCGACTTGGGAGAGGAATTCTCAATGCTGTTGCAGAATTCGAGCAAATCATCACCAATGAGTGGTGCATTCTTGTTGTTCTGGTGCGACGATGTGGTCGGTGCCTTGAGCGTTCTTGCATTCGTTGGTTTTCGTCGTCGACGAGATCGAATCATTGTCCTGCCACCTGGGCGTGGATCATAGACCTTCGGCATGGTTTGTGCGTGCGTGATATCTTGTTGTTTTTGTAGGAATACGACGAGGGTTGTTTTCTTTGGTGTAGTTGTTTTTGTTTTTCTTGCATCCAAGCTTCTCAATAAAAACCTTGCTTTTCAAAATGGCGCGATTCTAAGCGCGATGCGAATCGATATCTGACTCATATGACCGGAAAGTTCGAAACGATAAACAATGCGAGACAATGGCTGGTTCTGTATTGTGGTCACAGATAGAGCCCGTCCCGAATGACACCATAGAACATGTTTGGTGCGTTCCTGAGATGTTCCCAACATCAAAGACTGGTAGCAATATCAACCCTGTCAGTTGCGGCACAAGTTGTACCCCAGAAAAAAACTCAATCCGAGGCCGCATCGACCAAGGAGAAGGAGGAACTCTTTGAAGGCCAATGCTTGAAACGGCAATTGCATCAACCAAAAGTGCCTTATCCTGCCTGGGATTATAATTGGGATGGGAAAGCGATACCTGGTACAACCGATTTGGAGGGTCACAAGTCTGGAAAGGCTCGAAAGGTTAAGGGCAAGACACGGCACATTTTGTTGGTGCGACATGGACAGTACGACGAAACCTCTAGAGAAGATGAAAAACGTAAATTGACGGCTCTGGGAAGAGTACAAGCCACAAAGACGGGCAAGAGGTTAGGTGCGAACAACCAATGTGAAATACGTTCGACACTTTCCCACATGCAAGACTGATTGTTTCGTTTCTTCTTTCTTTTGTTTTTTCAGCCGAATGGGCCCGAGGATCCTACATTTTTGAGCAGGAATCCTTCAATGGACCCTGTCCTCTAGTTCCGAAAGTTAGAGTGAGCAATATGCTTCGGGCCAAAGAAACCGCCCAGCTCATTGTCCAAGAACTTGGTTCGAGTGTTCAATTGGACGACCCAGATCCACTCTTGAACGAGGCCTTGCCCTCCCCCATGATTCCCATTCGATCCGATATCAAGGGTTCAAAAGAAGAAATCGACGCCAATCACGATCGGATTGAGCAAGCCTTTCAGAAATATTTTTATCGCCATAGTGCCCAAGAAGGAGATGATGAGGATGATGATGAGTTCGAAATTATTGTGTGTCACGGTAATGTCATTCGGTACTTTTTTTGCCGTGCATTGCAACTACCTCCAGAAGCATGGTTGCGCATGTCCATTTTCAATTGTAGCATTACCTATTTGATGGTGCGACCTTCTGGCACTGTTTCGGCTCGTATGTTGGGAGATATTGGACACTTGAGTTATGAAGAGTCGACCTTCTCTGGATTTCATGGTTTGAAGTGGTAAAATGAATCTCTACGAACTAAAAATCATCTAGAGCGAGATATCTTTTTGAATCATACTTCCAACCATCAAGTTTGCAGTTTTCGAATGCACCAATAAGATTTCCAGTGCCGCCTTACGCGTTTGTGAAAGGGGAATGCGGTCTGCGCCTCAAGAAGACATTCTTTCGATCGGACTCAACCGGCATATTCTCCACTTAAGTTTCTTCTTGATTGGTTGAGGCAGCCAAGGGTGAAACATTCGTAGGTCCTAAGAAATGTTGTCCCATTGCCCATAGA
Organism: Cylindrotheca fusiformis; assembly: GCA_019693525.1. Taxonomy (NCBI): domain Eukaryota; phylum Bacillariophyta; class Bacillariophyceae; order Bacillariales; family Bacillariaceae; genus Cylindrotheca; species Cylindrotheca fusiformis. Next base: position 38,901 of record JAAMXS010000391.1, on the reverse strand, counting down.
AACACCGGAATACCCATGCTTTCGGTTAGGAAACCGCAATTGACATCAACAGATCTCAGACAAAGGAAGATATAAGGCAGAAACGAATCTAATAATACTGATAGGGGATCATTCACCACTGCAATAGTTGTTTGTGCGATCTCTGGACTAATTACTTGGCTGCCAGTATAGCACAAGATCAGGGAGAGCTAAAGTAGTTTCTGGACCTCTTTTTTGAATTTACGTACGACGGCTAATCGAACCAAGGTTCTCAACGTGCGAATATCAGCTTACCTTGCACATTACCAAGGCAAGTTGACTCTTGCCACCATCTATACAGCTCTGCACGGAATACAGGCGGAATCTGCACCATGCCTCGCCCTAAGGCTCCTTCACGCATAGACACAGTCACCACTCCGCTGTTTGCAATTTGCTGGTTCGGGGATCCCGCGATGGAACCGATATCGTGGCACACTGTGGCGGAGGAGGCTCTGTTGCCACTGGTGTCAGGAATCTGATCACTGTAAAAATTGCAGACAAAGAAGAGGACTTGCAAATCAGCACCTTGGAATGAAGGCTGGTCTGTCGTTTGGCCGTCAGTCGTGAAACTATGGCTTGTCATTCGGCCGTCAAGCGGGACTTGATCAATTGAATCGTGCCAATGAACCTGTGTTTTTTCTATGGAAATCCAGAGTGTCACTGAAAAGGGAAAAAGTGTCAGAAAGCCCAACTTCTGAATGAAAACAATCATTTTCTGATCGTCATAAAACGAATAATCACTAAAACCACAACAACTGCGAATTACAACAATGGCAGAACAAACCCTTACAGATGCAACGACAAAAGTCTTGCAGCAAAGTATAAATATTGCAAAAGAAAATGGCCACGCTACAGTGGAACCCTTCCATCTGGCTGTGGCTTTGTTTCAAGGAGACGACTCCATCGGATCTAGGGTGACGACAAGGGTCGAGAATGCAGACATCAACAACATTCGCCGAGGACTGCAACGGCTTGTTCTCAAGAGGCCAAGTCAAACTCCTGCACCATTGGATGCATCTCTTTCCGGAGCACTTTCTCAATTGATTCAACGATCCACGAAATTGGCGAAAGCGAATGGCGATGCCTTGGTGGCTCTCGACCATCTCTTCATGTGTCTATACGACGAAAAAGATGTGGAGCAAATTTTGAAAGAGTGTGGAATGACCAAACGAGTCGCACGGGCGGCCGTCGACGAACTTCGCGGTGGACACAAAGTGACGACTGCAAGTGCCGAGGAGAGCTACGAAGCTCTGGATAAATATGGAATTGATCTTGTCAAGGAAGCTGAGGAGGGACGACTTGACCCCGTCGTTGGCAGAGATGAAGAAATCCGACGGCTTGTTCAGATTCTCAGTCGACGTACGAAGAACAATCCAGTCCTGGTAGGAGAACCTGGTACTGGTAAGACAGCGATCGTCGAAGGACTGGCCAGACGTATTCTAGAAGGCGATGTCCCGGAAACCTTGAAGGGGGCCAAACTCCGAACCCTTGACATGGGAGCCTTGATTGCCGGTGCCAAATATCGTGGAGAATTCGAAGAGCGACTACGTGCTGTATTGGACGAAGTGAAGTCATCGAGCGCCAACATGGTATTGTTCGTTGATGAAATTCACTTGGTTCTGGGCGCCGGGAAAACAGATGGGCCGATGGATGCAGCAAACCTTCTCAAGCCCATGTTGGCTCGTGGCGAGCTTCGAATGGTGGGTGCTACGACCATTGATGAGTACCGTCAACACATCGAAAAAGATTCTGCATTCGAGAGGCGATTTCAGAAAGTAAATGTGGAGGAGCCTGGGGTTACTGATACAATCTCTATGCTTCGAGGACTGGTTGAACGATATGAAGCACACCACGGTGTCCACATCAGTGATGCCGCATTGGTAGCAGCTGCTGAACTCTCTGACAAGTACATCACGCATCGTTTCAATCCAGATAAGAGTATTGACCTGATTGATGAGGCGGCTGCGACCAAGCGCACCGCTTTGGACAGCCGACCGGAGAAAATTGACCAACTAGAAAGGCGTATCCTTCAGTTGGAAATTGAAGCCACTGCACTGAAAAAGGAGAAGGATAAGAACTCCAAGAAAAGACTAAAAGATATCCAAGTCGAAATCGAAAACCTTCGCGATGAAGTTGCTCCTTTGAACGCAAAATGGGAAGCTGATCGTGGACGAGCAAACGAGCTGAAGGATATCAAGGCAAAACTCGCAAACCTCGAAGCAAAAGCAACGCAAGCAGAACGCGTTGGCGATTATGAGAAGGCTGCTGACTTGAAGTACGGAGCAATTCCAGATCTCAAGGGACATCTCCAGAGGATTGAAAAGGAAGAGGCAGAGCGAAAAAGTGAAAACCAAAAAGATGGAGAGGAAAACATGTTTGAAGAAACTGTCACTCCCGAGGATATTGCCGGAGTCGTCAGTCGCTGGTCAGGAATTCCAGTGAACCGTCTAAGTCAAACAGAACGTGACCGTCTTTTGAAACTCGAAAGTCGATTGCAGGACAGAGTCATTGGACAACAACAGGCTATCAAACAAGTTGTCTCGGCAATTCTACGCTCGAAGGCCGGCTTGTCTAGAGGCAATACTCCCGAGGGAACCTTTCTGTTCCTTGGAAGCACAGGTGTGGGAAAAACTGAACTGGCAAAGGCTCTGTTCAGCGAGCTGTACGATGGCGACGAACGCCATTTGACTAGAATTGACATGTCTGAATATCAGGAACAGCATTCTGTGGCCAGATTGATTGGTGCACCTCCTGGATACATCGGACACGATGAGGGCGGTCAACTGACTGAAGCAGTGCGAAGAAGGCCATATACTGTTGTTCTCTTTGACGAGATTGAAAAGGCACACCCACGAGTGCTCACAACGTTGTTGCAGGTACTGGACGAAGGAAGACTTACAGACAGCAAAGGCAGAACGGTGGATTTTACAAACACGGTCATCATTCTGACATCAAATATTGGCGCAGAGCTACTTTTGGAGGCTACCACTGCACCAATCGAGCAGAAAGAAGCTCTACAAAACCAGGTCATGGAGCTTGTTCGGGCATCGTTTGCGCCTGAGTTTCTGAACCGTTTGAGTTCGATTGTGATGTTCAACGCTTTGGGCTCCAGCCAAATGGAACGCATTGTACAGAAGGCAATGTCTGGAGTGAAAAGACGACTTGAAGCGAAGGGCATTGGTGTTGTCCTGGAGCGTTCAGGAACCAAGGCTATTTTGGAGTCTTCCTATGAGCCAAGCTATGGTGCACGACCTGTCGAAAGATACCTTGAAGGTACTGTTGTCACTGAGCTCAGCCGAATGCTGATTAGTGGAGAGCTACGCAGCGGCACAACTGTGCATATCGAGTGTGCAGATTTTGGCGAAGGTGATGATTCGTCCCTGGATGACTGCAGTCAGCCACTTGTCAAAAGGGCCAGAACATTGGTATATCGCGTCGAAAATGAAGCAAACGATCCAATGGAGGCTGATTCAAGAGATAGCGAGACATGGGAAAGGATGGAATCAAGCTAGAGATATAGATACAAAGAAGTCAAATACTAAGAAATAAATACCATTTTCCACGAAATCATGAACAACGATCCAATTCTTGGGTAGCTAGTTGCTTGGGTGCGCCAGAGTACTGGGACAACATTCCTGGACGACCTTGCGAAGCAAGATATTTGCTGATATATTGTAAGAACTGTGGGTTGTATGGTTCCGTCCCCTGACAAACAATAAATGGGCACCAGTCACAGTATTCCAGTCCCGTCGACCCATGCGCACGTATATCCTACGTCTTCTAGTAGATTTTGCGATTCTGCGATCAATGACACAGAACACCTATCCACCACTCCACCATCTTCACCAAGCAAGTCAAGAAGCGTTGGAGTTTGGTTGCCATCAATCATATTCATCCTACCCTTCACAATCAATATCAATGCCTGGTCCAGCAGCTTTCGCCATGCCAGGCGCCGTGGTTGCGGCGAAGAATATGGCATTCCATGCATCTCTCTACGCTGATGCCTCAACCTTTGCTTCCGCCGCTTTTTCTGCAATGCTTGCTCAATGGATATGGAAGACATGCCCTGTTTGGCTAAAAGAGGACATCTCTTTCAAAAATCTTCTAGGGAAATCTGGAACTGTAGAAAAGGAGGACCTATCCCATTTTGGTGATATCGTGAACAAGCTTGGAGAACTCGCCAAATCGTCCAAAGAAATTGACATTGTCGTTCCCCAATTGCACGCAGCATTGCTGGCCTACATTCAACTTACAGGCCAGATAAAGCAGGCCTCTTTACAAGGGAAACAAGGAGCAGATGACATAATATCTCGTGACTACAACTATCGCAACGCAGGCAAATCGGTGCCCATAGAATCACTTTGGACAATTGAGTTTCGCGAGGCTCTGAAATATGCAACCTGGGCGTACTACAGCGATACCGAAATCTTGACAGGAAAGCTTCGAAAACGAGGGTACGAACTAATAACGCACAATCTATCGTCAAGACCGGGGAATGTTTCTTATTTCCTCGCAGTTTCTCCAACGCACAAACAAGTAATTCTTGGAATCCGGGGAACTTCGTCTTTGGAGGATATCCTTACAGACTGTTGTGGTAGTGCAGTTCCGTTGAATGAACCAACCGATGAAAATAATGACAGCATTCGTATTGAAATAACAGAGACAGGGATAGTTGTTGAGGATCATGATAACGAAGGCGACAATTTTATTCGGTGCCATGAGGGGATCTTGGTTTCATCACGGAGATTGCTGAATGCCATTGAATCTCACATTGTTGATTGGGTCGTCGATGCTGGTTGTCGGTTAGTGATTTGTGGTCACAGTCTCGGAGCAGGAGCAGCAATAATAACTGCTATATTGTTGAGGTGTCGTTTTCCTGCGCTGGCCGACGATGACAAGAGCCAGATCCAAGTATATGCTTTTGCACCGCCACCAGTCGTGGATCATGACACAGCGATAGGGGTCTCTTCATTTTGCACTTCATTCGTCCATAATTCGGATGTGATCCCGCGGTGTAGTATGTACAATCTTGCAGTGTTGTTGGAATGTCTTCTTCGGGTGCATCAACGTCTAGTCGAAGAAGAAATTAATCCAACGACTGCTGTTTCCACTGCATCGTTCATAAGAAAGCTAGCACAGGGAACATCGGGGGAAATGCTGCTAAGTCCTTCGCAGTTACACGAATGCATCCAAAGCGCCCAGAAGCGCATTGCTTTGAGGAAACCAGGGCATTTATATGTCCCTGGACGAGTGTTTTTAACATTCAATCCGTGGGATGAGACTGGCGATCCTGACGACGTGACGTGGGAATGCGTAGAAACAGATGGTGCGGCAACCGTGTTCAGACATATTGAACTTAATGGTGGTCGAATGTTCACGGATCATGTCACATCGGTGTATTATGAGGCGCTGAATGTTGATTATAGTTTTTGAGCCAAGGAAGTGCTGTGGATCTTGGGTACTGTTCAGCCCATGTACAGTCTCCTACGTTGCTGCAAAGACAATTGGACTCTAACGAACTTAATTCAATCTTTCTGGAGGCCGGTGAATATTGCCTTCCATGTGTCCCCTCTACGTTCGTATCCAGTTTGGAAATCAGAAGTGTCTGTGGTTTGTTTCATGATGTTGCTGAGCCCAACACTGTTGAGGCTCTTGCCCGTATCAGCGTCGTAGCACTCAAACGTAGTACCACCAGTTTGAGCAGGATAGAAGGTTGACTCGATGCATATACTAGCAACATCAAAGCGACTGATTCTGCCGCTCTTTGCGTCTCCTTGATTCAACTCGAGAGCACTCACTCCTCGTGCTGGCTCTTCGGTCAAACCTCCCGGACGGATTACCGTATACGTGGACCCCTCGACTCCAGCATACAAAGAACGCACAGAATCCTCGCCCTTGATCTTTTCCTCCATGATTCTTCCAAATAGGTTCAAGAACTTGAATACTGGAGAATCTGGCTTGGTGACACTACCAGAACTCACTATGACCAGATGAGGTACTTTCGCGGCAATACATGCCTTGGCGACATTTACCAACCCATCATTGTCTACCTGCGCCGGGGTACCTCCCGTTTTGGATGCAGAAGCTGCAAAAATTACAGCTCGAGTTCCTCGAACGGCCGCTTCTACCGTTGATGGCTTCGTCACATCACAGGCTAGAGATTCCAGCAGTTTGTTCTCTCCCTGTGCTTCATTGTATATTCCCGACCTGGAGGTTGCCCGGACAGGAAAGTTGCGCTGCAGCAGCTCCTGTACGCATTTGGTTCCCGTTTTCCCGTTGGCACCAATGACACAAAAGGGATCGAGATCCGAAGCCTGCGAAACTTGGCTTGACAGTAGGGTACTTGTCGGAATAATAAATGCAGTGCGACAAACCGAATCGATAAGGGCTCTTCGTGAAAACTTGTCTGCAGATAATGCCTCCGTGCTTATAAGGCACGATACAATAGAACAGAGGAAAAGAAATTTCATCTCAGGCAAGCCCCAAGTCTCTTGTGTCGACAATGTGATCACACTACAGGTAGTATAGATCCCGAAAGAACATTTCAAAATGTTCTTATTTAGTAGGCTTTTATTAGTCGTCCAATATCCGTCTGTCCATATTGCGTTGTCCTGACGTCAGTATCACCGTTGGCGGATCCATGCGTCCAATCCTCGTTGAGGTGACTCATTCAATCGTACTGCAAGGTACCTCGTGGCTTGCGTCATTCGTACCACCGCCCACTGACCATCACGAAACCACACGTCGTTTTGCAAAATTGATGGATGCTTGGATGATTCGTTCCCCTTTCATTTGAGGTTGCCCGCGGTGACGGAGAGAACATTTTCTTTTGTCATCACGCCTCCAACGCAGATTATCGACATAAACTCAATCTTGTATTATTTCACTTTCTATCTTCGTTGACAATGGCTACTAATCCTGGATTGTGGACTAAATTCCCTTGGGAAGATTTGGGGAACTTTAAATACCTCCTTTATGTCCCATTTGCTGCGGTGGCACTAACGGGAAACGATGATTCTGACAACTGGGCTGCCCATATCTGTATGATTACGCTGCTACGCTACATTGTTGCACAGATATTTGTCAGCATCTCGCGTGTACACCGCATAACTGAGCGTACTAGAATTCAGGACAAGGGGATTTCTTTTGAACAAATCGATCGAGAAGACAACTGGGATGATTTCATGATTTTGCAAGTCTACGTGATGACGGCAGTTCACTACATGCCGCATATTGGATTTGGAGACTTCCCCTTATACAATAAAGATGGATTGTGGAAAATGCTGTGGTTTCATATTGGACCCGCAGAGTTTGCCTACTATTGGCTTCACCGGATTCTTCATCACAAATTTCTGTACGCAAGATACCACTCCCACCATCACGCAAGTTTTGTTCCAGAGCCCATCACGGGATCCGTGCACCCATTTATGGAGCACATCATGTACACCGCCGTCTTCGCCATTCCTCTCCTCGGTGCATTCTTTGTGGGGGGAGCCTCTGTCTCTATGTTCTACGTTTATTTGGTTGGGTTCGACTTTATGAACGCCATCGGGCACTGCAACTTTGAGTTTATGCCGCGTTGGTTCATGAGCATTCCGGGAATGAAGTATTTGATTTATACCCCATCGTTTCATTCCCTACACCACAGCCGAGTTCATGCAAATTTCTGCTTGTTCATGCCCATCTATGATCACATGTTTGGAACTGTACACAAGACCAGTGATAGCTTGTACGAAAGAGCCATCACTGGACAAGCTGCTCCGAAAACTGCACCAGATGTTGTTTTCTTGGGACATGGGACGAATCTTGTCAGTCTTTTCCACCTTCCGTTTATGTTCAGATCATTCTCGTCACGTCCCTTTGAACCAAAATGGTGGCTTGCCCCACTTTGGCCATTTTGTTTAGTGACCATGTTCATAATGAGGGCATTTGGGAAGGTATTTGTGCACGACAAGCATCGCCTTCGTAATTTGAAAATGGAGACCTGGGTGACTCCTGCATGGGCCATTCAGTTCTTTTTCAAAAGCCAATGGAACTTCATCAACAGTAAGATTGAAGAAGCTATCTTGGAGGCAAACGACAGTGGTGTAAAGGTGATTGGTTTGGGAGCTCTGAACAAGAACGAAGCACTGAACGGCGGTGGCAAGCTTTTCGTTGATAATCATCCCAACTTGAGAATCCGAGTTGTACATGGAAATACTCTCACTGCTGCTGCAGTCCTGAAGAAAATCCCTTCAAACGTGACTGAAGTATTTGTCACTGGAGCAACCTCCAAGCTGGGTCGTGCAATTTCCCTTTACTTGGCTGAGCGTGGAGTCAAGGTGACAATGATGACACAGAGCGCTGAAAGATTCCAACAAATACTGGATGAGGCCCCATTGGAGGCAAGAAAGCTCATTGTGCATGCTACCAAACTTGAGGCAGGTGCACACTGCAAAGATTGGATCATTGGCAAATTCTGTAGCCAAAAGGATCAATCCATTGCACCTCCAGGGACAACATTCCACCAGTTTGTTGTACCACCTCTTCAAGAGTTCCGTTCAGACTGCGTCTACACTGATCTACCGGCATTTGCTATGCCTGACGATACAAAGTACTTTAAAACGTGCGAAATGACCATGGAGAGAGGCTGTGTGCACGCGTGTCACGCTGGTGCAGTCGTGCATGCTCTTGAGGGTTGGGACTTTCATGAAGTAGGAGCAATTGATCACACCCGCATAGACCTGACATGGGAAGCAGCTATGAAACACGGCATGACTATGAAGTAGGTCGACAGCTCTTCCTCGGGGTAGCTCGAGCGAGAACCGTATGACTTTGGAATTTCCGCAAGGAAGATGTACCACCAGAAGGGCTTCTATATGATGACATTTCAAGCTGGAAGCCATGATGTTGATCGACAAAGCAACTCCTTAATCAACCAGCTATTCCCGTGATACATTTACAGGCACTGTCAGACTAGTACACGGACATACAGTTCCACACTTAGATTATACTTTTCCTTTGCCAAAAGCAACCGCAGGCTTCTAAACTAGCTGTGTTGAAACCATTCCAGCATTGCGACGAATACTGAGATCTTTATGCGTTAGACAACAGTAAATCTCTCCACATGTCCTAATAAGTATGCTTTCTACGCATGATTACAGGGGTAGTCAAGCTGATTTTAGATGACGCGCATGCTGTACTGTAACCAGAAAAAGCAACTCGTGCAAAGAGTGAAGACGAATCTCTCGACTCATTTCGAACCACCAAGATGGGAGATCAAAGAAAACTTTTCTTTCATTTGCGCCGATAGGGATTGATTTGCGGGTACGCTCTCTTTCTTCTGCAATATGTCAGGATAGGCCGGCTGATGCTGTTGCGGGGTTGGTTTTCAGATAGCATTTTCACATCTCAGAATGCCAGATCACAACGGGCTTCTTGCGCGAAGGACCGCTCTGAGCCGTGGTCCGACATTGAACTCCAGCCTCCCGCCACAACAAGAGAAAAGACAAACGCGACAGTTGCGCCGAACCAAGCTTCTCTTTTCTACGATTCCGATTTCCTTGTTGCTCCTGTCCGTGTACTTTCAAGATGACTTGATATTAGTCCGTGGAGTCGGTGTTGGTGCCTGCCATGGGTACAAAGGAATCCTTCACGTTGCACACGGTGATGAGGAAGGAGCTGCAGGTTCTATTTTCTTTCTATTTGTCCTCAACCAACTGTTATACGCCGAAATGCATTCATTGATTCCTTGGGTGCACCTAAACGAAATATCTCGATATGTATACGATCCTGCTATTCATGGAAAAGGAAATACTGTTAGCTTTGAAGTTCCAATTGCTGTCAATGCCTCTTGGACAGGGTTTATTGACCCGATTAGCAAAGAGGAAGTGGCCTATGCAGGACCCCCGCCCCTCACAGATTATTCTTCAGAGAGAAGATCGAAAGTCACTGCAGCTGGGAATGGCGTTTGGAGCTCATACTTTTATCCGGTTTCGCGATTTTCAGCTAGCGATCCATCCTGCACCAAGCTACCGCTGGTCCGACTAACATATCCACAGGTCATCCCCGCGCGTAAGTAGCTAGGTACCAATAGCTTGACTATGGAGTTACAAACTTACATTGAAGAACTAACAAATCAAACTCCATAGTGCACGTTAATTGTCCTTGGTCACTGAAAGCCTGGCGTTATCGAGGCCTACCTCCGAGCCTTCGTCAAAAGCATCTGAGCTACAGTGAATGGTTTAGACCAATGCGAGAGCGGGGGGCCTATCTGCTCGACAAATACGTCCAGTTTCTTCCCTATTTGCATCAGCTGGCGCACAAGGCGAACCCGTCAAAAAAATGCCTTGCACTGCATATTCGCCACTCAGACAAAGGCAACAGACGGCGCAAGATCAGGGTCGACAATTTCCTGCCATACGTCAAAGTCTTTGTTGAGGAGCAAAAAGAAGCAGCAACGGATGGAAATTTTGGTATTTTTCTTGCTACCGACTCACACAATGTCATACAAATGATACAAGAAACTTGGCCTCAAGATATACTAAGTCGAATTCACTGGCAACCCGAAACTGTACGATCAAACGACTCAACTCCTGTATTTACCCTTGCATCGCACCATTCCACCAATGTTCAAGTTTTGGTCGATATCATTGCAATGTCGAGGTGCCAGTTCTTACTTCATGGTTTGTCCGCTGTCAGCGAAGCGGTGCACTATGTCAATAGTGATCTAGATAGGAAGAACAGGAGCGTCAACTTGGAAGTATCCGATCATGCCAGCATTACCGAGTTCCAATCAAGATTAAAGCACACGCTCAGTAAAGGAGACGTATCATAATTCTTGAAAGGCCATCTTTTCCACCTATGGGAAGTACAGATATGACGATCATGGTAGATGCAAGTACAGATATGACGATCATGGTAGATGCAAACCTTCAAAGGACCAGTGCCGAGACACCTCCTAAGAGAAAGATAGCGCGTCTGCAGAGACGAAGAGTAATGAGAACTGCGACTTAAAAAGGGGGTTGCTTTAGAAATCCAAACATTTTGGGGTTCCCCTCCCCTATAAAATTCTACTCTTGAAGAAAGGTCAACAATGGTAGCTTCAGAGCATGCAGCTGGCGGCAGGCCAACGCCCATCTCCTGAATGGTATTGGAAGTAATGCATTGTTGACTAATGCCTAGTAAGAACTTTGATTATGTAGGTTTTAAAGCCAGAGCACGGATCTCTTTCCTATTTTGAAAAGCCATCACAGCATATTCTTACACTAGGAGAATCGTTCATACAACTCCTCGTAAGACAAACTTCACCTATGCTGCTATCCACCAGAATGCAGCGTTTCGTTTCAGGATGGGTGACAGACTTGAGAGGTTGGACTTGAGAGGTTGCTTCTTTGCCATAGCCACGTATGATTCATGTCGTCAAAGACATCCCATAGCCGTTGCCAGAACACAGGCTGTCATCATGCGAGTCGAAATGGAGGAGGCAGCATTCTACAACAGATTGATACTGTAGTTGGCCATGCTGGACAAACGGTCGCTACGACACCTACAGTATGAAACTGTTCGACTAAAATGACCTGTGTTAAACAACCAGTTTTATCAGTTTTTCCAAAGAGTTATTCTTGCACAAGGTCACGTAAAAAGTCAAGTACTGTCAGAAGAAAAAGCTACTCTCACCCAATCAAAATAGCTCCAATTCAGATGTCATGCACCATGTTCTTCGAAAGGAACTTTTCGACCACGAAATGACGCACTTGCCCATCCAGAACTTTGAAGTTTGAAAGATATCACCAGTACAGTGTCTACGCACACGGAAGAACAAAAGAGTACGGTTCGTTGAATGAAACAAGTGCAGCTTTTCATGCTTTTTTGCTGGGGCAGGACAGCTGTGACTGGTTAGCGTGGTTAATTTTGATAGGCTAGATTGTATGTGATGTGTATATGATTTACGTTCGATCGGACTTTTATGTTCCACTTTCCGCATCTCCCAATAAAAACGCGAGAAACATCAGTCATGGAGGCTACGTCAGCTTTTCGTCTTCGATGTTCCCCAACGAAGACGCACTTTCTTCATGCGGGAGTGCGTTTGGCTCGTGATGGTGATGTGTATGATACCCGCCGTTTTCCGGCTCTACTGAACTAGCACGTAAACCCACGTAATTTTGTGGGTTGTCTTTGGTCACTGGAGCCTATGCTCACATCACATCAGACAAATCGAGTATCTACCATGCCAAGTGAACCAAAAGCCGAGAATGGCAAGTCACAGGGACGGGGGAGATCCAACAGTCTCCCTTCTCATGTCGTAGACTACCTCAAAGCGTGGTTGATGAGCCCTGAGCACATCAATCATCCGTACCCCACAGAGCAGGAAAAGTCGCAAATGGTTGCTGACACAGGCATTGAATTGAAGAGACTGAACAACTGGTTTGTGAATAACAGGATTAGATATTGGAAGCCTCGAATGGAGGCCATACAGAAAGAGAAAGGAGTTGAACCTAGCTCAGGTACTTCAGTCTGTAGTGTCAGTTCCTCTGTGGGAAAATCGTCACTCTTCGATCAGACTACCGAATCAACGAAGGGGGTCCAACATAAAACTCCAACACAAACTATCGAGACACGAGCCCCCCCTTCATCATCCTCATCTGTATGTCTTGTCAGCGATGTCTCGACCTCAGCAAATGACAGCACTGATGATGGCAATGCAAGTGATGTCCTTTCGGATATCGAGACGATTCAAGTGAAAGTGCGTACTTTCAACAAATCAACGCCAGACCCTTCCCGAACAAGCTTGGGGAAAAGGAGAAACCTTGATGAGAGTATTCGTGATAATGAAAAGATTGGATCTTCACCGAGATCCAAGTATAGCCGAAAGAACGTTACGCTATGGCGAGCCGCTTGTGAGAGCTCTCGCCGAGTGTACGACGATGCGCTCCCTTCACTGGATGAAGCAGCATGCCTCTTTGGGTATTCCAGCGACCAGTGAATGTTCATTCCGTCACAAACACTTTATACACTTTCATTCAATCCAAACAGTTTTGGATCAAGCTGTTGCATCCACGGTCACGAGATATTTTCACTTTTCCAAACGCACTGACACACGCACAGCCTGATTTGGCTGAGGATCATTTCTCTTCCACACGAAAGCCTCAACAACTGAATAGTCGCCATGCCCACCAAATTTCCATTATTTACAAGCTGTTGAACGTAGCAGCCATCGGCGTTGCTACTACGGCATTTTATCTTCAACCCGCCGCATTAGTAGCAGATATAACGATGAATTCATTTAGTTTCAGTTTAGATATCCCCACATCAATTGGTTACGACTGATGAAGAATGTTATATGTTCGAGGGCCTGCAGTGTCAGGTTGCAAATTGTGGTGACAGGCATAGTAGGTCGAAAGAATTCCTATCTTGTGTTGTGTGGAGCCTGTTTATTTCGCTGTGCAAGTTGAATTCAGTAGTAGTTAGAGCTGTGTGAACAAGTCGATGAAATCAATAATTGCTGCCACAATCTCAGCTGAAGTTCTTATTGGATGATAGTGTTCGGCTTCCGTCTTCGGACAAATGTTTGGCCACAATGTGCAGACAGAGCCAGACGATAGACGATTGAAACTGAATCCAATGAATCAATTCTGGAACACACATTTGCTGAAGACTTGAACAAACGAGCACAATCCTCTTCGTATCCAACATCCTCTTCGTATCCAACATCCTCATTGAATCAGCTCTTATACTATTCTTTTTTCAGTGCTAGTTCGAAATCGGCGAGATTAAGATATTCAAAAGTTGAAAACGATGTCTGGGTTTTGGAAACCGGAATCGTCGCATGTGTTCCGTGAGGAATCATCCTCTCGAGATTCTGAAAGCCTCTCCAGGACCTTCAACTTCAGCAATGCCCCTTTAGCTCAGCAAAGAATGCTTCTGCCAATTTACAAACACAAACGACAAATTCTTTACAGTGTGGAGCAATATGGCGTTGTAGTAGTCGTTGGTGAAACAGGCACAGGAAAGTCTACCCAGATTCTACAGTACCTGTATGAAAATGGATGGTGTGAGAATGATTTTCAGGTTGCCTGCACACAACCTAGAAGGATTGCGGCCCAAACACTAGCGCAGCGGGTATCACAAGAGGTTGGCAAAGGACCAGTCGGTGCTACTGTCGGATACTCGGTCCGTTTCGATGATCGGACGTCAGAAGTATCGAAAATTAAGTTTTTGACAGATGGAATGCTACTTCGGGAAGCGACACTCCACGACCCTTTGCTTTCAAGATACTCCGTGGTAATGGTTGATGAAGCCCATGAACGAAATATAAACTCTGATACTATTCTTGGACTTCTCAAGAAAATTCGAAGAAAACGAAAGGAACTGAGAATTATTATTTGTAGCGCAACGATCGATGCAGAGGCCTTTCTGAGTTTTTTTGTTGGAAAGTCCTTAGGTGGTACAAGAAAAAGGAAACGGCGTTGGGATAACCCCAGTGCATTTCAGGACTCAGAATCGCTGCAAGACAAGGGGACTATCATAACGGTAGATGGCCGGCAATTCTCAGTGGACGTGCTGTATCTGACGACTCCGACAAACAATTACATCCGATGCGCTGTGGAGACTGCTCTGAATGTATGTGGAAAAAGCAAAACAGGTGATATTTTATGCTTTCTACCTTCTGCTGAAGATATTGATCAGGCAATCAAAATGGGAGAGGACTATGCCGACAACCAAGACCCTAGTCTGCACAAACGACTCGCATTTCTTCCTTTGTACGCTAGCCTCCCGTACAAAATGCAGGCGCAGGTTTTCCAAGCACCAAGCACTCAAGGAGTCAGAAGAATTATTTTTGCCACGAACATTGCCGAAACTTCCGTAACAGTTCCTCGAATTACTCATGTCATTGACACTGGACTTGTCAAGCTACCGTACTTTGATCCTCGAACCGACTTTGATCGACTGGTTGTAGTGCCAACCAGCAGAGCTAGTGCACAGCAGCGGGCTGGAAGGGCGGGTCGGCTTCAGGCAGGCCAATGCTATCGCTTGTATACTGAAGATGTCTTCTTAAATACCATGCAACCAAGTACTCCTCCAGAGATACGACGAACGAACCTGACCAGTTTCGTCCTCACTTTGAAAGCACTTGGGGTCGACAATATACTTGCTTTTGATTTGATGGATCTTCCAAGCATCGAAACCCTCTCACATGGCCTGGAATCTTTGTTTGCTCTCGGGGCCATTGATGCTGACACAAATTTGACTAAGCTTGGTCTTGATATGTCGTCTTTCCCTACCGAGCCCAGAGTTTCGAGGATGCTTTTAGAGTCTCTGAAAGAAGGATGCTCAAGAGAAGTGGCCGGTGTTGCAAGCACCCTGCAAGTACGTTCTATCTTTACAGTTCCACGAGGTGCCTCATCCCGACGTCAGCAGCTGCAGCTTGACTACGAAGCAGCAATATCACAATTTGCTGACTCCAGTGGAGATCACGTGACATATGCCAATGTTATTTCCGAACAGGATGACTATGATTTTAGTAGGGAAGATTGCAAAGATCGCTTTCTGAACTATGTGGCGTTGAAGCGAGCCGTTGAGATTCGTAATCAATTATTGCGGTTCCTGCGGAAGTTTGGGCGCGTCCGATCTCTTGGTACGGCCGAGCTTGAGGAACGGAGTATTGCGATACGAAAATGTGTGACTGCTGGGTTCTTTTTCAATGTTGCCAAGATGAACAATGATGGAAGATACTATACAATACGTGGGGATCGAAAGATTCTGGTGACTCCTAGCCAGACAAGTATCTTTCATTCAAAAGGAGGCTACAGTGAATACATTCTGTTTTGTGAAACTCACGATGGTGCCCGTGGTGGCATTGAATTGAACTCCGTCTCTGCGATTGATCCCAGGTGGCTAAGGGAGTTGGCACCTCACTACTGGGAGTAGAAACGTCCGATGTGAAATTCTCACGCAATGTCGCTAAACCTTAGTCTTGACATCCGTTTGCAGTACCACTTCTCGAAAGCTATCGAGTGAAGTGGAGATCATTTTTCGTTCTACAAATTCGGACAGCCGTTTGGATTTGTTGAAGAGGACGGCCACTGCTCGTGGAGCTGCTAGAGTCATTGTCAGTGTCATTATCGTTCTTTCCTGGTCGATCTCTTCAAATTCAACCGTTCCAAAGTTGGCCAGTCCTGACGTCGACTTCCATTGAATGGTATGTGGACGTTCGTTCTTCAGAGATGTTGCGGTCCAGGAATACTTGAAACCTAGAAACTTCAAGGTCCATTTTGATACTGTAGTGGAGGCATCCATCCATTCTACAGAGTACAACCATGATGACCATGATGGTTGTCGTGGCAAGTCTGAGTATGCATCGTACGCAATCTCTGCTGAAAAGGGAAGGATAATGGACCTCTCTACTTCTACAATTCTCCTCTCTGAAATCCCAAGTTCGTCAAATTCTTTCCTAGCATCGCTTTGTGACCACGTATATACCTTTCTTCGAATTGGGACATTTTGATGGAACCGAGAGACGAGACAGGTTGACTGAAAAGCTTCGATTGGAACAAGAAACACAAATGCAGCCAGAATCAGAGCGAAACTGCTAGAAAAGAAATATGACATTCTTATGAGCTCGAGTCGGATCAAGTGGCTCGTCGCCAAGGGTATTTTAGATAGCCGACTTCTTCGTCCAACATCAGAAGCAAACAGTTGACTCCACCTGCTGAGTGAGTGACCTTCGTTCATCTTCTGAATTCCAATGTTCAAGTTGGTTGCAACTCTGTCATCGGGGAAGGGTGTTTCAGAAGGAAAGGGGAACCCCCATTTTGATTCGTGAGGACACGAGAAACGTTTTTTATCTTCGGGATTGCCACGTCAGGCCGAATTTGGAAATCAAAATCTGCCGATCTGCATGGGCATGAAAGACGTTCAGAATTGAAACGCACAACAACCACAACACAACAAAAAACGTTTCATGGCCAAACTGAGTTGTTGCTTTTCAAGTTTCAACCATTCAGGCATCCGTTAAGAGCCTATTCATTACATTTATCTCAGATAAAAGAATCCAGTTCGAAGATGGCCAGAGTTCTGCACTGTCTGCTGGCATTGGTCACTCTGACAGCATTGTCATTTGCAGTTCAAGCAGGCAGCCCCTTAAAAAAGCCATCCTTTCTTCCACGCAGATATAATTCTTCTTCCCAAACAGCAAAGAGAGAGCTGGAAACCACTATCGACTGTGAAGCCGAAGAATCAGACATGGTGGTCCGGTTTGCGCTGCAATACGAACACGAGCATATCTTTCTCCGCCATTCTGAAAGCAGTTACCTGCTTCGCGATGGACATGAGCAAGCGGACTTCAAAGTGGTACCAGCGTCTATGGTGCAACGACAGTCCAAGTTCCAGGATTACATAGAAGTTTAAAATGGTTCGTGTCAGTGTTGTCAGATTGAACAAGCAAATTTCTACTCTGGGTAAATCATGCAATATGGGAGCTACTATGCATGTACATGTTTATGATGACGGTAATTGAAAATGTGATCGATGTAAAACTTGTGGAAACCATTTTGATAGAAGTTGAAGAGACGAGCACTACAAGCTTGCGAAAATGAAATGAAAGTAATGTGGGTTAACGATTGACCTTAAACTCAACTAAGTGAAAGAGCATTGTTTTAACGATTGACCTTGTCTCCAATGTAGCTTAATTTGTCATGACCTATCGCTGCACCAACGAAGTTTTCCTTTGTCAGGTCAATACACTCTAGTAGTGTTTTCCTTATACAGTACTTTTTTGAAATAGATATTCTGCGCGAACGACGCACAAACGAACCTCAGCTCCTGGATGAATGATGGCAAGCAACGACAGGCACCGAGAACTACACCACAGACAAACTCAAGGAATCAAAAGATAGCATCATTCAACAACTTCTTGTCACAAATAATGACAAGTCTGCTGTTTCTGCTTCTGTTCATTGTGCAAGCCCAATCTTTCTCGTTCACTACACCGACATCATCACACCCACAAACAGCGTTGAAAATGACTACAGAGATCAAGGAGATCCAAACCAGCGACGCCCCCGCCCCTGTTGGGCCATACTCTCAAGCAGTTTTGGCTGGAGGGACTCTATATTGTTCTGGATCTATTGCGCTCAATCCTGCTACTGGCGGATTTGTAGGCGGAGGAAATGTCCAAGAAGAAGCCAAGCAGTGCTTGAAAAACATGGATGCTATCCTCAAGGCTAGTGGTGCCTCGGCCAAGAACGTCGTTCGTTGCACAGTTTTTCTGGCAGATTTGGGTGACTTTGCTAAAGTCAATGAAATATACTCGGATTATTTCAAGGATAACACGGTCGCTCCTTCGCGCTCTTGTGTTCAAGCTGCTGCGCTACCAAAGGGTGCTCTTGTAGAGATTGATTGCATCGCCGTCCTCTAGAAGAATGTGAGATAAAGGGCTCTTATCAATTGTTGGAAATTCTTTTCCAACTTGAGACAGTAGAGGAAATCTAGGAATCGTTTAAGCCCGTCAGCCACTTGCTGCCTCCTGGTTTTACTCACAGTACCCCTCATCAAGCTACAGATCTATTGACAACGCTGCTTGTTTGCCAGACTGTTTTTCAATAAGACAGCTCTGCTGGCAGACAGGAGAGCAGAAATCCACAATTATGACAGTCTGCTAGTATAGTCTGTAGCTGTTCTTGTTGTTGATACTAAAGTAGCGGCTAGAATGGCAATTCAACCAATCACGAAGAAAGCTGATAGAAACTCATATATTTATACCTGCATACCAGACAACAGTGCTCTGGCCATCTTGGGTCCATCTCTCCTTATCAGTTTCACCCAGCTCATTGCATTTACTTACAGGCGTTTAGACCACATGGACTCAATTCCACTTCCTGCTTATACACTCCCTTTGATCACGTATGGGTGAACGGCTTGATACGTATGGTCAAAGCGTTCGAAACTGATATATACGCATCCAGACAGGTATAAATCATTCTTGTCGACGCAGCATAAAAAAATGACTTCGTTGACGTGGTGACCGGAACATTTTATCCACGACACTCAACTCTAGGCAGGAAGTCTCATATCTCAATTCATATTCACCAAACGAAAAATCGGAGGAAACGCTAAGGGGTTGATTGTTCATACGTGGGAAGCCTCTGGGCCAGTCATGGTCGGCAACGTATTCGTGAATTCGTCTTTGCACACTGGTTGGCCCATCATCCACCCTTTTTCGCTGACCATCACAAAAACCATCGACTTGTATAGGTTCTTTCGACTACATATGCTTGTTGAAAAGAAACCTTAGAATGACAAACTTCCACCAACCAAAACTACCAGTGCTCTACTTTGATGAATTCAGAGCTCCAAGGAAGTCGGAAGGGTCTCGGAACGGAGAATGTGTTCCAGAGCTACCTGCCGAGCTTTTGTCGATGTGTTTTTCGAAATTTGCCGACTGGGGTGACCTTGCTAAGCTTGCACAAGTACAAAAGTCCTGGTCGGATATTCTGAATGATGCCGCGAATCAGTCAATGGAATCAAAATGGGAGTTGGCGCAAGCCCTTCTACATGGTACCTGTGGACTCGAAAAAAATGCCGAACGAGCAGTTTTGGTCATGAAAGAACTGTCGAACATTGAAATGAAAGAAAACCAAACGCCAGAAAAAGTCTTCGAAGATTGCGAGTGTTTTGCACCTGCTTTAAGAATGATTTCAAGCTGCTATTTTGAAGGCAATGGAGTGGCGAAGGAATCTGATTTGGGACTCGCATGGTTGAAGGCCGCCTTTCAACTTGGATCGGACAATGAAGCAGCCCATGAAATCGCTCTGATTTATGAGTACGGGCGTCATGATGTCGAAGTTGATGTAGTGGCTGCAGCTAATTGGTTCAAGGAAGCTGCAGAAAATGGTCATGTCGAAGCCATGGCAGAACTTGGTCTGTGCTACGAACTCGGATGTGGGCTTGAGCAGAATGACGAGGAGGCTCTCGATTGGTACACCAAAGCTGCCAATCTGGGTCACGTCACTAGCAAATATTCGGTTGGCGAAGCTTTCGAAGAAGCAAGAGGCGTCCCACAGAGCGACGAGGAAGCGTGTTTGTGGTATTATCGCGCTGCATTGGCTGGTGACGAGGACAGCAAAAAGTCTCTACGCCGATTGTACGACATAGCTAGAATAGTGGTGCCCGGAGTGGCCGACATTGTAAATGCCTGAGGCGCAGGGAATGCGCAGCAAACAAAGTAACAATTTTGTCAACAGTGTTCATAGACTACGTCGCACCTTCCCCTTCGCATCAGTATGTTTTTGAAAAGTTGCCATTTATTCGTTTCTACTCGTTTCAGGAGGCAGAAAGGTTCAAAGGATAGCTTGGGAAAAGAATACATTATTATGGACCGTTTCGTAATTCGTTATAATATCTATCCCATGACACCCACAGGGATATTCGAAGCTGAACCGAGCGAAGAAACCATTGTTGAAGAAGAGTCTCCCGGCAGCTCAATTGCAAAGTGCGTCACGGTTGCAACTTCAGTGTTTGCAGATTTTTGGGGCACAATTGGGGACACTTTTATTGAAGTTGCAACATGTTTTTCAAGAGACGCATTCCTCTTGAATGTGAGTTCTTGGTGGTCGCCAGTACTGGAAGCCACCATACATTCTGGTAGCTCCGCACCTCCTCGTTTTGAGTGCAAGAGACTTCCAAAAGGTGCACCAAGAACGCTGCCAGGGTCAACCCCTGAGAAACGAAGGAAAGCTCCGTTTGCATGCACGATTGTGAAAGGAGCAGAGGATAACGTCACAAGTCTGTACAAAGAAGGAAACGAATGAGATACAAGTTGATGAAATGAAAACCAAGAAGCAGTCGTCAATTTACCTTGCATTTTTGCTGAGTTGAAGCATTTCTGTCATTGTTACGGCGTTGTAAGGGCTAGAAAGGATGTTGCAGGAGGTAATTTTGATGTTCAACAGTGGTGCTGGCTTTGTCGTGTCATCAAAGGAGTCCTCGAGAAGTGGTGGGATCAGCAGCGATTGACTGCCAGCGTTGGTGTTGCTTGAATTCGATTCGGTTTCAATATCACTCACGGAAGATGTGCTATTGTCAGAGCTTTGTGGAGCGGAAAACCCTTTTTCGTTGCTCAAAAGAGAAAAAGAAGTGGGGTACGAATCCGCGCAAGCTCTCGACAATGATTCGTAGTCGTACAAAGAGCACTCTGCACTCAAACTCGACGTTACAAACGGCGATTTCACCTCGTTTGAATACAGAAGCTCGACTCCTGTTAGATCAATGCTGACTTTCCCTAGGCGAGACGTTTTCTTGGCATGCTTGTCAAGTTGGGGCATCTCCTTCTCTGCCCGTGCCAGATCTGCTTTGACAATGGAAGCTGCATACTGCAATTCACATCTCTTTTGGCGTTTTGTGCATTTGTTCTCGCTTGCGTGCCTTCCTGTTTCCCGTCCATGAAAGTCAATACTGTTGACTGGAGGCGAAGCTGACAGACCTTCTCGGTCAGCAGAGTAACCACTGATGCTGCTTTCAGGCCTGCCATTTGATGATCCATGCATCCGTTTCCGGCTGCTTCCTTTGCTCTGATTGCTGCTATTGGAGTCTCCAGACCATGCCTGCAAAGATGATATTTGTTGAGAAGCCATAATGTGTTTTACTGCAATGCTTGCTTTCTTTTGGCTGAATTTGTTTTTCTATGAGCTTTGTTGTGAAAGGATGGAAACCTGTGATCGAAGACAATACCATGACTCACGCCCAAATCGTTTTTTTTCCACGAGTCCACTCAGATTGAAAAGATGATGCACGTGAGTACTTAACAACAGCTCGCATGAATCGTTAAGTAGATTTTCAATCAACATTGCGTCATTCGTCGTCGTTACAATCTTCGGATTGAAACAGATTTACCTCTAAGTAATCTTTCTGACATCATCCGCAGCATACCTGACGCAGTATTTCTAACTTATGGTTGATCTATTGTTTGCATTGCAGTTCGGGTTCAAGTTCAAGTTCGTTTTCGTGTTTTCGCATCACAAAATGTGACGCAAAATATGGTCATCATTGCAAAGAAGTCAGAGAACTATTGCTCCAGAAGTATAATTAGTCTAATATCTGGTGAGAAGTGGATGCTAATCATTAAACTACTTCAATGATCAGTTTTTCCTGTTGCACGCGCCTGCCATTACTACAGCGGGTGAACCAGACATGGGGATAATCCCAAACACGTGGAGAGTATTGCACCAACAAGCTATTTTCAGTCACTGTTTGTCCTCTGCAATGGGATATTTCCATCAAAGAAATTTTTGGAAGCTCCCAAAATTGAAGTTTGGCGAGCTTGAGAAGAATGTATGGTGCCTTTGACTTTGTGAGTCGTTGAAATTTTGGGTGCTTCAATTCTCCAACCGTTGCTGTGAGCTTTCTGGGTCCAGAGCCCAGAGCATGGCATCGTCCACTTGCTTATACAGGGAGTCACCTGCAGCCTTGACAGCGTTGATCGCATTTCCTAAATCGGTCAATTCCTCTGAGACACCTGCCCGAGAGTCCTTGTTTGGCGAAGATACGGCTTCGGTATTCCTCGCTTGACTTCTGGTTTCATCCTCAGATACATACGACAGGAGGGTACTCTGATCGTTGGAATTGGCAAAGGAAATCTCGCGAATAGGGCTTGCGGAACCACCACGAGAGGACGGCAAAGTGGACGAAAAATCACAGAAGGCTACTCCCCTATTGCATATGGCTAAGAAGATCGATTCAAACGTACCACTGGGGGTGGTATTCCTACCCTTTCGCGAGATCTTACCATCTGTCCTTGCAGATATTGTACTTTCGGAAGCGGATATTGCTCTGCTTCCGCAGTCACTTTTATTCTCAGTGAATGCTCGTCTTCTAAGAGCTTGCTTCGCGGATGGGAGAGGGGTCTTTTGCAACGTAGTCCTATGTGCTTGCTGTTGTTGTTTTCTTTTCTCCATCTGCTTGTTGTACACCAACTCCGCATTGTTGTTGATTAGTCCCATAGCCGAATCCCCCATCATAGAGTAGGAAAGTCCACTAGTCACAGATGATTGATCCATGTTCACAATGGAAAGCGGCTTCACAGCAGCGGCTGTTTGAGGGCCCTGCAACTGTTCAACAGTGTCTACATGATCGTCATGTACTATGTTGCGTGGCAATTGATTCGGATTTGGTCTTGTACTTCTTGGAGTGGCATTTTCAAGGACGGGCGACTCTTCTATAGTATGTATCTCCTGTTGGGGACGTAGTGGTTTGGGTGGCACTTGGGTCGGAATTGGTCTTCTTGTACTTCTTGGAGTGTTTTTTCCATGGGTGTGCAACTCTTCAGTAGTATTTATCTCCTGTTGGGGACGTATTCGTTTGGGTGGCAAATGATTCGGATTTGATCTTGAACTCTCGCCGATAGGTTTACCGGTTGCTGTTCTTGGACCCACTGGCTCTTTGCGCGTGTGCGTCTGCTCATCAGGATTTCTTAGTGGCATTTGATTCCGAGGGGGGCTGATACTGACGGTGCGAATTGGCCTACGATTGGATTCCTTGGAAACGTCCATATCTTGCGACGAAACATGATTTCTCTTTCGATTCGAAGGATATGGGCCTTCAATCCGCAGAACCGGCCGAATTTGTTCTTTGGTTCGCCCTTTCTTTGTGACGCTTACCCTATGCAACTCGAAGGATATTCTTGTTTTCTCTGGCAAAAAGCGTAGCAGCTGATCTCGGAAATCATGACGAATCTTTCGTGGCACTTGTTTGGTTAATTCTCGATCTGAGTCGTTTTCACGAAATAGCGAGTGGGCAGTCTTATATAATAGGCGAGAATCGTCCCTACTTTGCCCCAATATATCCACCAAGATTCCCTTGACTTGTAGCAGAACGTCGTTACTTCCATCTTGGGAGTCAAATGCTGTTGTATAAGTGCGTATACCATAACCCCCCTTTCGGTAATCTCGGACCATCCAATCCAGCAACGTTCGGCGTTGCGTAAAGTAGGCACTCCATGCTCGAATCCGCTCAAATGAATGTGGAGATTCAAAAATAAAAACTTTGGGCGAGGGTGTAATGATGCGAAGGTATTCCAGAGTAATCAGCAACTCAGATCCTAGACAATCATCAGGTATGCGTACAGTTCCAGTCTTGTAGAATTCACGGACACATGTTGTGAGCCATGGTTTCCATTGAAAAGCAGAGTAGGCTCTCATATCAGTCTCAGGAGAAAGAGTTATAGAAATGTTGCTGGATGCTTTGCCACAAGCAATAGCTACATCATCTTGCAGACTTCTCTCTTTTTTCCAAAGTGAATACAAACGTGACCCAGTCCAATGTTCTGGGGCAAGGCTTGCTTTGTTGAATGCTTCTCTCATTTCACGTTCGCGTTGCAGCATTTGTGATATGGGAACATAAAAGGTGAATATCTCGGCGATAGACTCCACATCAATCCTCAACATGTTGCTGTCTGTTTCAGCAGCCGCTAGATCTCTTTGTTCGCGATGTATCATCGGTTGTGTGGCGATGTGCGCGCCGCTGGCCTGAAAGAGTTCTTGTGAGACACTCTTAGGGGAAGGACTATGTGTCTTTGGAAAAGGTTAGCCTCAGAAGAATCAGAAAAAGAAAGACTGTTGCACAGCGGACTTACAACTGTTGACACAGTCTTTTCAGGGGATACTGTTTTGATGGTTGCGAAATACGGACCTTCGCTGTTGAGAAGAGCGTCGAGCATTCCATCTGGCTCATTTACACAGCCGATTTTTGCAGGCATGCTTTGAGATCAGCAGATAAGTGTTTCTCAAATCGAATGATAAAATGATGGATTCAACTTTGCAAGCATGTGAAATCCTGAGGCGATGAACTCATTTGCATCGTTGCGCTGTTGGTCCAACCAATTCGATGGTTTGCGGTTTGCTGGGGGGAAGAATCAAAAAATGGCGGCAAAACGAGTTTCAAAAACTGAAGTGTCGCCAGATACCAAAGTCAACGAGCTTGCCGGCGTTTCGAACGGATATACTCAGGCATTAGGGGGGATCAATATCCCCAAATAATTAGTCCCAGGCCTTTAAGAATGATACCTTCGGCAGAAAAATGATGATGTGGTCAAGCATATCTGTGTTTGGAAAGGAGCAGGACATATGGATTCAACCTATGCCATGGCTTCACTTTCACTGATATTGCATTTGAGCATGGCAAATTGGAGATTCCACCCAAGTTCCCAACGATGTAGTCCCAGCTGGAGGACCAGTAGAGGTTTTTTGAGTGCTTCCAAAGACTGAGTCAGCTATCAAACAGTCTAGTTTTAACGGGATACATTGAAGACTGGTTGTGAAGAACAGGAGTATTCCATAAAATACCTAATTCGCTTTCGCCGGCAGTCGAAGTCTTTCTTCCTGCGACGAGCGCAATCAAGCACCGACTAAAGTGTGGATTCTCAGCCCAATTAGAATATGTCGAAAAAAGCAATGACTCACACAACGGGTGTTTGCGGTCCGAACTTGAATGGTAAGGACCAAGATGGGTGCAAGACGTTCGTGTTCTTTGGAACTTTGGAGTGCTCAATCTTCAAACTCTATCAAGCGGTATAAATATTGGCTTCCCACCGGCTGGAATCCCTCTTGTCTTCGTTATTTCACTTTGCTTTCTTCCGCCTTCTGTTGGATGTGCTGTTGGCCTTGGCTTTGTCGACGTCCTTCCTGATGGTAATTTTGGTCTTGATTTTTCGTTTCGACCGCCTTCCTTCGCCCTGCTGTCCGTGGCCTTTCCTTCCGCTTCCTCGATCTAGAGCTCGCTTAAAAACCAAGCTAACTCTATCCTTGTCGTTCTCACCTGGCTGAACGGCATGATAGAATTCATCGTTGCAATTCTCTTTCATCACCACTAAGTCTCCTGAAAACAAGTGGATGCTTGCAGCCATAGTGTGCTGACCGTTTTCGAGATCAAGCGGATCCCAATCTTTCCAGGTGGTGTCGATCGGTTTGAAGGAAAACTTCCGATCCGTCCCTGCCGCCACAACGACAGTTGTTCGATCCCAGACACTCCCGTGCTCCGGATCCGTATGGAACTTGCATGCAGCCGTCGCATCCGCGTAGTGATTACAGAGAGCACAGTCAAAAAATGCTTGACCTTCTCCCAAAGCTAAACGTGCTTCGACAGATCGCATAACCTGCGACACGAGAGTTGGTATGGGATTGGGTGTCATGAGTTTCCCCGAGTAGGCCAAGCTTCCAATCCCCTCTTCTGCAATCCAAGCTGTTCCTCGACGTTCTGTCACCGAGACACCCCTTCGTGTCATGATGGTATCCTTCGAAAATGGAATGCAATCGATGAGATCCTTGCATATGCTTGAACTGTCTCTTCCCGATAATACGGATGTCCAATCGAACCCTAGTGGGACAATTTCAAAGGGCAGGTTGACAAAACGCTGTTTCACTTTTTCTTGGTATGGGCAATGCTTCAATTGTGGTATCCGCGCAGACAGTCCTTCAATACTCCAATATAGCTGACATGCTTGATCCAAGGAATATTCATCCGACAAGGCGCATGCTCGTTCAATCAGTGATTCAATCGAAGCGATGGTCCCCTGCCTCAATCCAAACGTTGGATGATCCTGATGTTGAAAGATACCCAGCTGTCTTGCCACAATTCCGCAGATTCCTTGCAAGGATGCCAATATCCATGCCCCCTCTTTCTTCACGCGATCGGTAGAGGCGGATCCGTGTGGAATGGCAGCGGCCTTCACTAGTCGGTCGAATCTTGGGTCGTCCAAGTCTAAGCCATCGACATCAGTGCTGCTCAATCGAAACAACTTTTCCAATAGCTGGCTGGCCCATCGCTGCCGCGCTTCATGGTGCACTAATTGTGTGTAGTGAGGAGGTAAATCTGGATCGCAGGGCAACCAGAATTCTCCAGCCGTTTGGAATCCTTCTTTGATTGAGGAAACCGATTGAATGGATTTCCCCAACGAAAGCGACCAGCAGGTGGTAAGTTGTATCCAAAGAAGAAGTGCAGGTAGGAGACAGGGCCACTTCATCATGCCCTTTTGCTCTGGTTTGTGTAACAAACAACTAAAAACCGTTTACTGGTCTTGATGCATGGGGTTTGGATTCTCGACCAGTCTGATTGCTTGATACGGACAAGGGACGGACGTATCTTTTTGGGCGCGAAAATATTAGGTTCTTTTGCCTTTTGCATGTGTCAGTTGCCAGCTGCCAGAATTTTTTAAAACCGATTCCTGCAACCACAAATGAAGATACAACAGTTGAACAACATCGATTGAGCAATCACCAATTTTACCCTACTGGACACAGAATCAGCATGCTTCTTTCGACGCCTTTGGAAGTAGTAGCGAACGCTCCTCCACCTGTCATTGTGGAAGCCTATACCGAATCGCTTTGCATCGACTGCAAGAATTTCTTTCTCAACAGTCTCCTGCCTGCTTATGACAAACTGGGACCCGCCGTGATTGATCTTCGCGTTGTCCCATTTGGAAATGCAGAGCTTGACTTGGAGCACAAGACGGTCGCCTGTCAGCATGGAGAAGCCGAATGTGATGCCAATTTGTGGCAACAATGTGCTGTCCGACAGACCAAGGCTCCCACCTATCTCAAGTTCTTTGAATGCTTAGAGAAATCATTGCCGATGGGCCACCGCGACGATCCTTTTGAGGAATCAAAATTCAGTGAGTGTGCGAAAGTGGCAGGTTTGGACTTTGATGATTTGTCCCGATGTCATCGGAATCCGGTCTTAGCATGGATGCTGCAAAAGGAAAACAGCGACAAAACCCCCAGCCACCAATCAGTTCCCTGGGTTTTCATCAATGACAAATTCTACAATGACGGTAGTGATGATTTTCTGGGGATGGTTTGCACGGAATACTTAGCTGGCGGGGGGTCTCATCCTGCTTGCCCAAGCACCAGTACAATGGCTGGATTGAATTGAATTGTGGAAGCTGGGAAGCTGTCCAATCATCTCGTTCGCATGCGAGGGCTCTTCTTGCAGAGAAGATAAAACTAGTTCGTTAACGAAGAAGGATGTCTATTGTATTCGTGGACATGAACGATCACAAAGAAATCGAATTTAAGTACCCTAGAAACACTCCAATCGAACACGATCTTCCTTGCGAGTCAATGTTGTTTCAATGAATTAATTTTTCTTCGTCCTCAATCATACCATGTCCCTGTTCAAAACAATCGTACAGTTGTAGTGCCATCGGCCTGTCCACTTCTCTTGGTGGGAGATTGAATGAAGATCTCAAGTCAGGTCATCCCGGTTTCTGCGAAGAGGCTGGGGTTCTTATCTTGCGATAGCTGATTGACCGGTTGCGGTCAGGGCAACTAAACTCGGGTCATGATGGCCTCTTGAGCTCATTATCAAGGTGACGAACCAAAATCTGCCTCATCTCGCATCCACGACTGATGACGACCGTGCATATCGTGCGAGTCTCGTGTCCGAGTCACGGGAAGAGGCATGACCGTTTCCCCAAATCTGCGAGCAAGCCGAGACTCCATATGAGGGAAATATACAACGAACTCTGGAACAGGAAAAGTCAACGGTATCAATGTGCTTCGATCGACATCAACAGCAGTGTTCCAATTATAATTATATATCTTTTAACAATGAAAGTTGGGCAGTTGAAATGTATCTTTCCCACTGCCGGACCCCCCAGAGAATATGGGGAAGGTGACGATTTCCCAATGAACCTCAAGAGCTTGAAGTGCATCCTCCCAGGGGTCACCAGCCGAGCATCCAACGATACTAGTGTTGCTGTCGACAGCACTGCACCTTCCTTTCCCCTGAAAAAGTCTTATAAAAAGAATCATCAGTACCCTCATGCTCATATGTATTGGCAGGCCGAGGCTACTAACTACCGAAATTCTTCATCCAGCGAAAAAGGTGGACTGTCGAACGATGAAGGAAAACGCCCTCCGACAAGTCTCCCAAATTACATTCTGCGCGATGCAATGAAACCAAAAGATAAGAATACCATTTATTCTTCTGTTCGAACTCCTTTGGAAACCAAGTTCTGTCGACATGATAGAGATCAAAATAGGTGGACTCAAAGAGAATCGCTGCAACAAGGACCCAGAGAAACAAGGAATCCGAAAAGGGGTAAAGAATACTCTGGTTTAGCGTTTAGAGACCGGTCTATTATCAGTCCCGACCATTGTGATGCAATTTTGGACGTTCAGGGTGATGATCCGCAGAGTTTTCTGGATTTGGATATTAGTGGGTTCTCGCTGAGGCAGGACAATCCAGCCCAGCCACTCGCATGCCATCAACCACCAACAAAATCGAAAGAACTATTTCAGGAATACTTGCGTCTGTTGGCAATTTCAGAAAAGTATGAGCATGGTAAAAAAAACTCAAAGGATCACATAGTACAACCTTCTCTCAGAAGATCATCTTCTTGTGGCAACAAGAGCACAGGTGCTCCTGTTGATTTTGTCGAATTTCATCGGAATGAAGAAATCAGTCCCCTCACGACAAATAACGTGGGTACTTTTCACAATGCTTCTCAGGATGACATAGGCGTGGGAATCGCTTCTTGGCGCAACGATGTCCATAGCACGAAGAGCTCCCAAAGCCGTCCACGGTCAACTACTCAACTATTGTTTGATTCTCCTTCCACGATCCATGAGAAATCTTCTATTGCAACAAATAGTCCACGCAAGCATCTTGAATTGCAACGCCCTGTCTACGGATCAGATTCCTCTTCCCGTTTCACCCTTGCTGAAGCAGATAGGTGCGGACCCAATCCCATCTGTAGCCAAAACGGTCCATCTCGCTTGGTTAGAGAGCACTCGTCAGATAGACAATCGGAGCGGTTGGAATTGGCGGATCGGGGCAACTGTCGTACTCCTGTTGACATGCAGAACTCGATTGCATCCTCCACTCCCACCTTCCGCGAAAAGCTTCGTCCAGTAACACCATCCCCATCGTCATCTACAGATGGCTTTCATGATACCATCTTGGTCGAATCAGTTACAAGGAGGCGTTCTCGGCATTCATCCTTGCAACCGCAAAGCTCTATGTTGGAGGACCGATTTATTCCCGCATACAGCGATTCAGTGATCATAAACCCCGTATCGCCTCAAAGGTACGATGGATACCAATACCGGAAAGAGAATAACCTGGCTACACCACAGCAAGTGCCCCGAAGCACTCAACATAGGTACACCGAAGTACAAAGGAACACATCAGCAGTGAAGTCGCTAGATCATCCGCCGCATTCAAGAGCTGGGCCTAAACCTGTTCGAGTTGACCATGAACCAATGGGATACTCTGAATTGCCGGCATCTTTTGCGGAGTCCCCACCATCAAAATCATGCTTTCCATTGCTGAACAAAGAGTACATTAAACGGTTGCCGGCAGCGCTGACTGCGGGTCGATACAAAACGCTGGTTGATTCTCCACAGCTAGAACGAAATGGTCGATTTCTAGGGGAGAAACTCGAAATATAACAAGGATAGAAAACCTATTGTTAACACAAGGCATTGTCATAGAATACTAACTACATATTTGACGGGAGAAACATCATCAATCGGTGTCATCAATGAGCAGTGAGCCTGAAAATTCAATCATCCCATCGCCCCCGGTGTCGGCTCCCTCTCTGCTTTTCCCCACTTCAATCGGATTCCAGCCTATCGTAATCGTCATCTTCATTTCTCCTAGCCATAAGTTGTCTGGCTTTGCAACTGGCCCAGGTGGTGTATCCGTATAATTGAATGCAAGAAACGACGAATAATAGAGACGCAGTCCGTCCAAGTGGAAGTAATATATTTGTCCAGTCGCCATCCAAATTCTCATCGATAGTATACGTCAATTGATAATCCGCGAAACTTGAATTCGCAAACAATTGTACCATGTAGCAAGATACGGTCATCGTGGTAAGGGAAATTCGAAGAATCATTTTTGGTACGAACGGTACGAATTGCCATTGAGTCACTTCCTTGTACGATGTATTGAACTCTTCGCTCTTCTTTTCTAACTCTCTCACTTCTTCATCAATTGGAATTTGTTCAAGCTCCTCCGCCCGGGTGCGGGTTGTCTGCTCGAGATAGAAGGCAGCAACAACCATCGCTCCAAATTGCACAATTGCAGTTACTGCAGCAAATACAGTCGCCAGCACACCAGCAAACGGAAATTCAGGAGCTCCATCCTCATCCTGGAGAGACGCCATGTATGTAAATGATCCTGTCAGCAATGTGGGCAAGATCAAGAAAAATACAGGAGTTGTGCCGATAAGAATGGGGTAAAGTTCGAGGCGCATCAGACCGCATAGCACAGATGTTGGCCAATCAGGTCCACCAACCAAAATGGCTACCTTTGCGATACTAAATCCAGGCTCCTGTAGTATGAGTTTCATTGCTCGAATAAGGCCCTGAAAGCTAGAAGGTGAGCGTCACTTCGTCTTCAATTGCAAGTTGCAAAGGGGACTTACAGAGTTGATACCGACGAGTTGGCGAATAGACACATAGTTCGACAGTCTTTCTCCGATCGCTTTTTGCTGAAGAGTGCACGCCAACAGCTTCAAAAGAAGGGAGACAGCAGCTCCAAATGCCATACACCCAATGATTCCAAGCAATTCACGTCCAGTAGCAATAATGACAATTCCTAGTGTGAGGTAAATCGGAACCCCAGGGACAGGCGGAAGAAGAAACATTATCAAACCAACTCCCACCATTATACCTGTCACTGCGCCAAGCCCAAGTGGCGAAGTTGCTTCAATCAGCCACGAAAGGAACAGCACTGTAAGTTGGGCTACAATTACTTGCATGATCATAAACGCAGCCCCCCAATAAATAGCATATGTGTACACAGTGCTTCGATCCCAAGATTGAAAAATCTTGATCGCAAGCCGTGCTCTTTTTGTGACAAAATCCTTCCTTTCCTCTTCGGTCTTCAGTGTCTTGGAGCACGGAAGACCGCATCTTCTGATGCATTGATTCAACACGGACATAGCTAGAAAAATCCAGAAAGCCGGTGCTAACGTGACAACTGCCAAGCCGCGGACAATATCCAGTTGGTTTTCATACTTTGCTTTGATCCGTTCCCAAACGCCTGTTGCCTGAGTTTTTCCTTCGTGATAGCTGACCGACGAAGCGATAAAAACTGCCGATCCAATAAACGACGCCAGGGTCAAGGCCATGAGAGCCGACGCAACTCCTGCCGCAATCCCCGCCAGCGAGGCCGTTAACCACACGGCAAATAAAAGAAACATCCAAACCTTTCCAAAGTTAAAAATGTCTTTTTCACCGTTTTCCGCCCTTAGAAACGTAGAAAAGAAACTTAGAAAAATAAGAACCATTGAGGCCATTGCTGGTCCGACCCATAGAATGAAGGTGTTGAGACAGTTGTCATGCAAAGCCGCACACTCTTGTGGGCAAAAGCTTTCGTCACCCTCCGATGTCTCAAAAACAAAAGTACTATCCACGACCGTCACACAAAGTTCTCCGGGATACATAATGCTGTCGCACTCAGGGTTGCTGACAAAGTCTGGTTCCGGGCAGCCCGCGTCTTCGGCAAAGACAAGTCTGTTGAACTCGTTCCACTCATTTTCATCTTCCAGGAAGGTCCATGCAATCCACAATGCACCATTGACAAGCGCAATAAAAAAAAGAGGCCCCGAGCACCAAGCGATAAAAGTCTTGGTTCTCAGGCTTCTGTAGCATAGTTCTTTAATGGCTACTAACCAGAGAGGAGTCACAAATGCAAAGACAGCGATCGGGCCATATGGGTAATCCCCAACCATGAGAAGAACCAGAGCGATGGCCCCAATGACGGCAAGTGCCCAAATGACCCTTCGAAGAAAGATTCCTCCATTTGAATCCCAATCGTTGAAATCTAGCATGTAAGCAACAAAGAGTAACCCTGCCGTACCAGCCCCTGCGACAGGAGTATAGTTGCCGTACCGTTTTGCAACATAGTAAAACCAGTCTTCGCCCAACCCCATCGTTGAAAACACCAGGGCATACAGGGCAACACTGTTACAATATGAGGTAGCCAAGCACCAAGCGTATCAGGAGAAAACAATCATGAAAGTTCTTTCGAAAGAAACACAAACACTCACGGAATGGCTATATACAGTGACAGAGCAACGAAATGATACCATTTAATTGGTTGCACCTAACACAGTAGTCACGATGAGTCAAGAGGTTAGATACAGGAGCCAGTACATGCAATGGACACTAAAACCCGCGATGAACTACCTTGGGGACAACGACTCCATGCAGCGAATTCAAAACCTTCTTGGGAGATGACATTTTCTTTTTCTCGTTATTTTCAATCTCACTTCCTGACGAGACGGCGGCCTCTGGATTCGAAGCTATTTCACCCACGTCGGGTTGTGTCTCTCGTTGGGAACTCGAGACTGGAGATATCGTTGTGTCCTTGCCACAGCACACGGGTTCCGTTTCTCGTTGGGGACTCGAGGCTGGGGTGATAGTCGTGTTCTTGCCACAGCACACTTCGTCCATGGTCGTTTTCCGTATGGGGCGTCGGTTTTGTGTGTTGTTTTGGTGGATGTTGGAAAGAGGCATCATTGAAACTAGTGTCTTGACACGGCCCGCGCGCGGGGCTACGTACGCGCTGCCCAGTAAGGATTTCACGGAAGCGAAGCAAAAGACTGTCGGAATGATAGACCTTTTTTTGAAACTTTAGTCGCAGAAGTCCTAATTTGCTAGGAGGAGTGACCATAATGAGTCCCGATGTTCTACACGAATAAAATCGAAAAGGGGGATTCTCGAGCCAAGAGTCCCGTACAGTTTTATACATACGTCCAAAAAAAGGGCTACTATTTACAGCACATGTACTTCAAATGGCAACTCAACCTCAGAGGAGATGAAGAAGGCCCTGGAACAGGAAAATTGCTTTACCATGCAGTCAATCTCCTCATGGAGAAATATGACGAGGGACGAATGACGGGGTACCTTGATGACAAAAAAAATTCGTCCCTCGTCAGGGTAGCCTGATGACACAACTTGAAAGCTGAACAAACTGTGGTGGATGTCACAATATGAAGAGTCTGAGCACTATCGAGCCGGCCCTGTCCAATATTATCGACAAACAGCAAGGCAATGTGCGGCCATAAACTCTAAAAAGGCAATCTACAAGCAATGCATAAA
This sequence comes from Cylindrotheca fusiformis, assembly GCA_019693525.1. NCBI lineage: Eukaryota > Bacillariophyta > Bacillariophyceae > Bacillariales > Bacillariaceae > Cylindrotheca > Cylindrotheca fusiformis. The sequence goes on along the minus strand of JAAMXS010000391.1, from coordinate 4,798 downwards.
GTGAGAGTGGGTGATCTGCAAATTTGACTCGAGAGGTGTTCACAGGCAACTTGGGAATGATTTTGTTCAGAATACTGTTATCCTCTTATGTGGAGGATTGAAGCTCCCTCAGAAGTGATGTGGTGAATTTTCTTCGTCCTTACAAAACCATGCTCCAGCTCATGTATCGACATCATCTCATTCATGATTGATTTCGCTTACCTGTTCCAATCAGATTTAACAATCCAACACTGTTACTTCAAAAAACAACAGACCACCCTTTCCAGCACCAACATCACGTTGACCGTATCCAGCTTGCGGCGGGATCCGTAGATGGCGTTTCCCACCTTGGCGCATACCCATGACACCAATGTCCCATCCTTGGATTACTTCACCACGGCCGACTCGAAAACGAAAATCATTGGAAGTGTCCAGAATTTTGCCGTAGCGCTCCTTGGCACGAAGCACATAGGCGACACGAATCTTCTTCCTGTTTTGTACTTCTGGCCCATTTCCAATAACAACGTCACGATAATTAACTCCCTTTGCCAGTTCCAGAAAAGCAGTAGTGTTCGGCTTAGACTCTGAACCAGTTTTGCCGGGCTTGGATACAATGGATGCCTTTCCCTGGTCCTTTGACCGGGCTTTGGATATTTTCTTTTCCTTTCTGCATTTCTTTTGAAGCCGTAGTCTTTCAATTCTCCTCTGTTGCTCGTCTGAAGGCTTTGACTCCTTTTGCGTGGCGATGTCGTGTGAGGGTTCAGAGTTTTCCTGTTTGGACTCTTCTTTTCGAGTTACTTCTTCCGGTGACTTGGAATTGGCTTCAGCGCTTATGGGGCGCTGAGCAGCCATGTATCGTTTCTCAATAGACTCATCGATATCGCTGTCTGACCGCTTCCGTCTTTTAGTCATAGTGTCCCTCATATGATGATATTTTCGAAGAGTTTGAAAAGATCATTTGAAAGAGTTGTTGGAATATTTGACTGGTTCATCAGAAATCCACGCAACTGCGCGATCGAGAGCCTATCAGGATGGCTGGCAGACGCCAGGTAGCTTGAGAAAAGACCTATACTGGAAAGACCTACAACTTGATATGTAAATCAATTATTAGTGCTTCTCTTCAGCCAGCTCGTAGCCACGATATAATTCTCTCCAATCCATACTCATCAATAGTTTGGTTTGTTTTCGGCTTCAGCCTTGGGGCGGTGAAGACTGTAAAGACATTTCTGTCAAGTTGCTCAACCCAGGGGAAAAGACTTGATTTGTAAATGAAAGGATTTGTGCTTGCTAGTGTCGGCCAAAGACAAAACGTAGATGGACCGCAAATTGACATCGACCGAGCTCGAAGAATTCTCAAGTAGTCTTCCGCAATGGACAAACTGGATGGAAGGGAAACGTGGGCGTTTGGAAATTGCGATTTCAAGTAGTCAGCCAGATTCCCTACAATCCGTTGGCATTTCTGGAAATAAGGCAAGTCTCGAGGCCTTGTGGCTCCACTGGGAAGATATGTCTCCTCCAAATTAGAAAGAATTGCCACGGTAAAGGGGTCACTGGAATTGTGCCGGGAGCGAATGAGAGCGGCATATGCTGAATGTCGCAAGAGTCCATATTTCTCTGCATAAATTCCAAGAACGTCCCCGCATCTGTAGTGTAATACCACATCAAAGTCTTTTTCTATTCTTCTTTCAGCGTCATGTGAGGCGATTCGATGTAGGTCATTCCGAATTTTCTGAACTACCAGTCCTATTTCTCCGGCCGGGCACTTGTGTGGGTGCTGACTATCGCAGGAAGCACACAAACTCTCTAAAGTATGCTTTGCAGGTAGAATCGTTGAGTCTTTAGACCAATGTTTCATAGAATCCAGCGCTAACATGCTCAGTATGCTGTGCTGGTACTGTTTTTCTTTATGTCTTGGACAAATGAATCGAAAAGGTACATTCATCGCCCTTGTCATGGCGTATGCCATATAAACTCTTGACAACTTGTTTCCAATATTGACATCATTACACGAAGTTTGAAGATAGTATACTTCTTCCAAGCTGCTATCTGCGAGACGAAATGCCGTGCAAATCGATTGGTTCTTGCCTGCAGGGCCGTGGACCCGTGTATCCGTAGCCACCACGGTAAGGGTCGATTTCACCTTTGTGTTCGCTATTGTCGCATTGCTAACAGGTTGTATTGAGTTTTCAGAGTAAGTGCCGTCTTCTTGTACAAAGAATATCCTAGAATGGAACCGAATTAGGCGAGTAAAGGCCGAGCAAGAAATGGCCAAGAGTATGATCGATCGGGCCCCTCGTTGTCTGTTCAAACGCATATCCTCGTTAACTTTGTGATGCTGGCAAATGTTCAATGCAGTCGATGCTATCGAGGAGGTTGGCAGAAATTCAAAATTCAAAACTGATGATATAAAAAACAGAAGCCTGTTCCCCTCTTTGACGTACAGTACGTGGTATATACGTACAGCATACTGTACTTATGACAGGCCCGAGAGAACCGTTAAAAAAGTCTCTATTCCGGGAAGAAATCTGTATCCTGCTTGAGTCAGTGTATAATATATCATTACCGTTTGGAGGTTGGCTGAACAAACTAATGAAAGTGATTTACTTCATGAGCAGGACCATGCTGCTACTTCGTGAGAATATGTCATCTAGTTCTTTGCTACTTATTCGATCCAGTCAACCGGTTGATCGTAGTTGAAGGAGAGATTCAGTCGCCACTACTCAAGCAGCAGAGACAAGATGCAGTATAGTTACAGGAAGCATGTCACATCATATCGGAACAGGCTAGTGAAACAAGTTCTTCTTTAATGATTTATGTGATGAGGAGCAGGAGCAGGAATATGCTGCTATTTCTTGATAAGATGATATGCACTTGTTTGTTTCCAGACAGGAATATCATATCTTGGGCCTATTTGGACGACTTTTTATCAAACAATCCAACGGAATCCAAAATAGAAAGAGTGACCTCCGGAGAGAACAAGCTCTTTAAGAATGTGTTGTTGTACCGAAGAGCATCTTTCAGCAACCTCTTCTCGTGTCTGCCAATACGGCATCCGTCATATTTCAAGTTCTTGATTGCATTGTTGCATTTCACAAGGTCGATCAAGAACTCCGCACCCTCATCTCCAAATCTATTCTTGCTGACATTCAGCGATTCAAGCTTTTCGCTCTTCTCAAGGCCTTCTGCGAGGGTTTCTATCCCACTTTCATCAAGACCACAATCGCTTAGTACAAGCCTCACCAGATTCGGGCACTTCTGAATGCTCTGGACAAGTTTCTCCAAAGAAGGTTCGGATAAACTTTCTTCTGATAAATTAATGCTTTCGAGAGACGGTGTCTTGCCGATATTGTGCAAGAAAAAACGCATATGTTTGTCCGGCACATTTGTATTCTGCAAACGGATGGACTGTAGTCGCATGAGTGGAACGGCTGCTGCGATGATGTTGGATCTGTGGCCAGCAAGGTTGCAAGTCTCAATTCCAAGATGCCGAATGGACCTGTTGTGCTGCAGACCCATGAATAGAACTGCCAAACCTGATTCAACGAGTTTGCACTTCCTAATACAAAACTTTTTCAGCGTTGTGTTCTTGGAGAGAGCAGATGTCAACTCAATCGCCATCTCCTTTGTAATAACTACTCGATGCAGCTCGAGCTGAAGAATTGAAGTGTTTTGATCCAAACCTTCAAGTAAAATTTCAAAGCTGACAGGATCACAATTTCTCTGGTTGAGAATGATCTTCTGCAGAAAACAGTTATTCCGAATGGCTGCTGCGAGATCAGCTGGAGAATGGCGAATTAATGAATGATCTCCAAGCTCGATCTCTTTAAGATCGGCTACATTTTGTAATAGTTTCTTTTCCTTTGTGCGCTGTTCGGAGGTAGATATAGGATTTTCTGTCGTCGATTCATCGTCAAAATCCTTATCCCTGGAATAGACGGATCCACTATCCTGACTCTCGCCACTTTCATAGGACCCATCGCCATCTGTAGAACCTCCATCGTCGGAGAAAGAGGCGCCGGTTGAACCATCACTGTCGGATCGAGATTCCATGGATAAAACTCTGTCCAGGGAAGCTTCGGTCCCTTGCTTTGGGCGTTTCTGGACTTGTTCGCCTTCAGTCCCCGAGCCACTGGGCAATGAGTAGCCACTCCCTTCGCTGCGAATGCTATCCTCATCCCCCGTCTTCATGACAGTTCGCTTCTTCTTTTTTTTTGCTAGTTTTCTTGCTGCCTTTTTCTTGCTATTCACGTTCTCTAGTTTTTTCTCAACTGACACTTGGTCAACTTCAAGGGGTGGACTTGAGCCATTGCCTTGTCCTGGAGCGCTTGGTTGGTCCTCCCCCAGCTTGCTGTCTGCTGAAGGGCAATTCTCGCTTTCAAGAAAAGCATCCAAACTATTTTCACTTTCATCGTCCTTCTTCTCTTCATTCTTGTCGACCTTCTTCTTACTTTCAGCCTTCTGGCTTGGATCAGAATGATTTGTGTTCTTTTTGCTGTTTCTCCGAACTGGAGTCTTCGACTCAGATTCACCTTGTGCACCAATTTGATATGTGGTAGGAAAGCCTTCACTGTCCATCTTTACATTTGGCTTGGAGGCTCCATCGATGGAGGATTCGTCCTCTTCAACGGACATGTTGGTACTCTACAGGGTTCTAAGCTTACTATTCTATGTTAGAACAGGTGTAGATTGTTGGATGCAAGAATGAAGATCTTTAGTCTTGTAGTGTGGGCATTGGATGGCACTGGAGGCACGCCAGCCAATCTTGGCGAGATCCAGGCTAAGTATTTTCATATTCAACCGAGGGGGTAACCAGGCTGTC
>JAAMXS010000384.1:0-27787 GCA_019693525.1 Cylindrotheca fusiformis | reverse complement strand
AGTGGATCATCACCTGATTGGGGTGATCGTGTCGTATTTGATTGGAGTGGCTATACGATTGGTTATTTTGGTCGTCCCTTTGAAGCCAAAGGGTACGCATTGTCGTTGATATTTTGCTGTTGTTGTTCTTGTTCTTGTTGTTGCTAATACTACTGTTGTTACTACTACTACTTTTTTTTTGACTACTAGTGGTCCACAAGGTGGTGCCTTTGATAAAGATTTGGATTTTTCACGTGCGGAATTGGGAAAGGGTCAAATTGTCAAAGGATTGGAATGTGCCATGAGAAGTATGAAACCGGGTGGTATCCGTCAAGTACTCATTCCATATGGGCCCTTGGGATATCCAAATGTCAATAATGATGCCTCTCATGATCGGGTCGGTCCCAAACCAAGTACATTTTCTGGACAACGAGCATTGAATTTTGTATTGGAAAATCCACGTTTGGATCGAACATTATTATTCAATGTCAAATTGGTACGAGTTGATAAACCCGATGGCAATGGAGGATTTGTTCGTGGTGACAAGAAACGAACATAATAGCTAGCTAGTAGCTAGAGTAGGAATAAAAGAAAAAAGGAAAAAGGACGAAACTTCAACTATAACAGTAATAGTAATAGTAGAGATACTCAAAAGCTAGAAACTAGGATAATCTTGGCACTACAAGGATTGACTGAATCGACTCACCCTGAGGTCGATCACTTCGACTTTTGGTACGACGTCATTCCTTCGTTCGATCGTATTTACATGAACGTGATCCCACAAAATGTGTTCGACATACTCGACCTCGTACGTTGATACATGCTTACTGGTATATATATGTACGTGCGTTGTGGTCGGAGAAGAAGAAGAAAAACGACGGTGTGAGTCGGCATGCTGGGACCGGGATGCACGCCAATACGTAGTACAGTTTATGTAGGGAAAATACCATTACCATTCTTCCGAGTGTGCCGACGACTTTTTTGCCAAAAAAACCCATCAAATACTACGCATTGTAGCATTGTTTGTTGTTGGTGTTCGTTTTCGAATCTCACCCACCTTGGTCCATTCAATTCATCATTCATTCACACACACACACTGTCTCTATTATATCGGAAGGAGAAAAAACAACAACAGACAGTCATGAGATTGAGAAGTCAACGAATCGTTGGTGACGAATTATTGGTAGTTAAAGAAGAACAACAACAAGTCCCATCGGCCATTGAATCTTCATTGCAACAACCACAACAAACACAACAACAAATCTACAAACGAAGACTTCGTTCTGCAACCAAAAAAGATCGTGACGTTCCTGAATTGCGACGTGCTGGTTCTTCAACCTTTTCATCATCGGCTGTCACATACCTATCGTTTGATAATGAGGAGGAGGACGAAGACTATTTTCTCGTAGCAGAGGATACTTCCAGTAGCAGTACTACTACTACCAAAAGTAGGAGTGCTTGCAAGACGACCATTTCTCCAGATGCGGTATGGAGTAGTAGTACTCCTTCTCGGGATAATGATGATGTGGTGGTTGTTTCCACTACTACAATCCTATCTTCCTCTGGTGGTGGAAAAACGAATGCCTTGTATCGAATGACTGTTCTTCAATTGGAATGTTTATTTCGTGATTTTCATTGGAATGGATTACCATGGGAAGGAATGCAATGTCGTTCGGTCAAGGCTGGATTGACGGGTATCTTTTTTGCATTACCAGCAATATTGACACCCACGATGCATCCATTGGAACAATGTTGGTGGATATTACAGGCAACAACATCAATCTTGGCAGATTATATCTATGTCCATACACGATCGGCATGGCATGGTATTGATCGTGTCGTTGCACAATTATCATTGTTGGGAATGTTGATGCGATCCATATTTTATGTCCATCCAATAGCAATTGTTCTTTTGGTATCCTCTGCCGTGGCTTGCTTTGTCGCTGCCAGTAAGGCCAAGGATGCTAATGATTTGGAACGATGGCATTGGATGCATTGTTTATGGCATATCAATGCACCACTTTCTACTGTTATTGGAGTGTATCTATCCCACTTGTGTCCCACGGGTGACATTCAAGATTTCCTACAACCTGCCTGTCGAGTATAGTAGTAGCTTTTGTACTAGTAGTTATTTGTTTCCAACAAGTTGTTAAAAGAAACTTGTACTAGAAGAAGAAGAAAAAAGCACAATACATATGCACACACACACAATAAGTTTAAGTTGTTCTACTACAATTGCTACTACTACTAGTATAGATAAGAGACAAAAACGAAACTGATTCTCGAGCAGCTCGTCAATGGATACGTCGTGTAGACATCACCTTTCTATTCTTACTATGATGATGATAATAAATAGAGGCAATAAAAGAGGCATCCAAAAACCCAAGGCACACAAACAAACAAAAAAAGAGTGGAACAGCATTCTTTTGTCCTAGTAGTAGGTGGTAGTACTAGATTTCTCTTACTCGGGAAGAATTTCTCTTATTCTTCACGGTAGTACTCAGACCACCCAAACTGCGAGCTTGTTGTAGTTTGGGACGACCCCGCGCCGATTCATTATTACTTGTACTAGTAGTAGTACCAACAGCAGGCGTCGAAGAATCCCTCTTTAGGGACCGTCGTCGTCGTTGACTGCCAGATTGTTGGCCTCTTAATTGTCGGTGTAGACTTGTAGGGGAGGCCATATTGGGAAATGCTTCTTTTCGTACAGAAGCACTCTTGCCATGCTCTTCTGGAGTGAGGCTTTTTTTCCTTGTTGGTTGGGTTGGTGGTACTACCGCCGCTGGTGGTGCACTTTGCCGTTTTTCTTTGGGAGATATCCGACGCTGTCGTTGGGATGTGGCTGCACTCTTCCGGGTTGGTGATCGAGTTGGTCGTAATCCAGATGGACTTCGTGTGGCAGCAGCGTTGGGCTGCTTGTGTAAATTGCGAGGTGGTGTTCTTACACCTTTTGGTGTACTATTCATCATAGGAGGGACATCACCGCCACCACCACCACCACCACCGTCGTCAACTGCTGTAGTACTCCTCTTTCCTCTCCGGATCGCCGTGGTCTTGCCATTGTGGATAGTATTTATTTCTCCAGTGTCGTCGATCGATGAGGTTCTGTTCGCTGTTCCTTGATTGGGAAGGAAAATATTATTGCTACTTTTTGCCCGAATTCGAAACCGTTCATTCAAAGATGGACCTTGTGTTTGTCGTTTGTCTTGCTTATCGGTCAGATCGCCTGTGGATCTACGAGAGACTATGGACTTCATGTCGCTTTTCGCCTTCTTCAGACCCTCCTTCATCCTTTTCGCAATTTTGTGCTGACCCTGCTTTAGTTTCTTCCCGCTTCCCGCCATTATACTCTTTTTTTCCTTGCCGGGAGTAGGGGGAAGAGAAGACGATTTGGCAGGCGTCGCCAGTGTTGGCAGGCTGCGCTCTTGCGATGAAGACCGACGCTTAGTCGGAGGCTGCTGACGAATCCTGTAATTCTTATAGTATCGAGCCGGCTCTTCTCTTGTTCCGTCATGAGAGCTGCGGGCTGATGGTGCTGTAACATCGTGAGAGCTGCGTGCGGACGGTGCTGCTGATTGATCCGCAACAGATACTGCCGCCGTAGATGGTCGATTGCCCTGAGGCTGCTGTATTCTTGCGGGGCTCTGCTTTGGTCTCAAAGGGCCTTGGGGGGTTGATCCAGCTGCTGGGCTGTGGCTCCTAGGCGCTTTTTGTACCCGATGCTTTTTGGGCGGAGGTGGTGGAGGCTTCGGTTTCTCGTCGTCCGTCGGACAATCATCCGTCCCAAATTCGAATTCGATAAACTCTGGAACACCAGCACGTCTCCATTGCATGTATTCATTTCGTTTCTGTTCTTCCTTATCTTCAGCTTCGTCTATTGATATCTTCTTCTTTTTCCGTTTGCTAGACACATTCGCACTGCTATATGAAGTGTCATCACTTGATTCACTGCTCTTGGATATTATGTTCTCTCGGTTTCCTTTCCGAAGTATGCCTTTGTTGCTGGGAGACTTCTTTGCGGTTGTGACCGGTTCATCATTTGAGGGCTTTTCCATTTCCATTTCCTTTTCATCAGGTGAAAGGTGAATAGGGGATTTGACTTGTTTGCTGCTTGAAACCATAGACGATACGATTGTATTATCATACATATTTCGTTCTGAGACATCTTGACTTCTTTCCTCCGATGTTACTCGTATAGAGTCTTTATCAGCATTGTCCTTTCTGCCATTGGGAGTTCCAGCCACTGGAGACCGGTTCGAGGCTTCAACACTTTTCCTGCTCGAGTGACTTTGGGGGGTATGAAACGATGGCGGTTCAGAACTATGGAGAAGAATATCGTTGTCGTCCTCTGTGTCCTGCTTTTCTGATTCCGCCATCATCAACTTGTCGGAACAGCAACTCCGAGCTGGCTTTGCAAGAGGCTGTTCAGCTCTGCTGTGATCAATGATCGATTCGGAATGCATTCAAGCAGCGTACTGGACACACTCTAAAGATAATTCAGATTAGTACCATGGACTTTTTAGTTTGCTGATTGATCCACATCAATTTGAGAATAGAACATAGGATGAGGCTTTGAGAAGGGCTTATGAGGAACCAAGCAGAGTAAATGTTTCTTGCACTAATAAGTATTGGCATCACCCAGGACCGTGAAGCAAGGTTTCCGTTTCTGCATCGAAGCTCTTCAATGTCGCATCTGTGTCCCATATGTGTACGGATTCACGTTTCAAAGAACATTAGGACGCCCAGTAGAAGTCATAGATGACTTTACGACACATTCTCGAAGGTCGAAAGAATTTCCGATAGTGTCGCAGGATGGACAAGCAGACCTTGAGTGATGAAATGACTCTTCTAACAGATAGATAGAGATGAACACTCGCATCCTTCTTAGTAGATTCCTGCCAATTATTAATTTAGCTTATAAGCACCTCTATTTCATATAAGTAAAAATCTAGCTTCCAGTATTTGGGTTCTATTGAGAACAGAAAAGAGCAGGACTGCAAGCTTCTCTACCCCCTACGGGGTAGTTTTGAGCTTCTTTTCTACATAAATGGCTGCACTCTACGAATACGCCTGCTGGGTCAGGTCTCGGAAGTGAAAAGAGAAAAACCGATGGGAAGGGGAGATTCGATGACATATGACCAATCATACCAAAGGTCCTTGCAGATTAAGGAAGTAAAATAGCGTCGGTGGCTAAGCAAGGAATTGTCAATTTCAGCCTACTCTTAGAGAGTTTGAAGACACACTTATCATGGTTCAGCCTTCGAAAGTGAAAAGAAAAAGCAGTATTGGCTTTGATGATGGCGGAATGAGTAAATTTAGTATAGACAGTTCATCGCTGGCGGAAGTCAGCGATTCTGGTGAGGGCCGACCGCCCGCTCATCTAATGCCAGTCGCCAACAGAGACACCTTCACCAAGCAAGAAACCAAGGCAGTCAACAGCGTGAAAATGGTTGTCTACCTGATTCTGTTCTTATCAGCTATTGGTTTTGCGATAGCAACTTACTTCTTGGTGGATGAAGAACAATCGCACGAGTACAAAACAGACTTGAATTCCATATCTGAAATCGTCGCCATCGATGCCGACTTGAAACTCCGTGGTATTGTGACACAGCTGCAGACCACGAGCTCGTCGATCACTTCCCAGAGCATGGCCAATGATAATGACAAGAAGGTGACACTTCAGCAGTTTGACAGACGAATGTCTGATTTTCCGAATTCTACACAAGCCGTTATATATGCCCCCTTGATATTGAAATCAGAAGTTGCAAGTTGGGAGGCTTACTCTGTTCAGGAACAAGGGTGGATTGATGAAGCTCTAGCAGATCGGGGATGGACAGCTGAGACAACTGCAATTCCGGAAACCATTCAATTGCTCGCTTCTTCTCGGTTTCAGGATACGTATGCCCCCATTTGGCAAATGTCTCCAGTCCCTCCGGATCGGGCCATTATTAACACCGACCTAATGAGTCATCCGGATATTGATTCTTTGCTCAGGGAGGTTATGGCTTTAAACAGGACCAAAGTGGCAATATCTGGAATCGTTTTCGTCAATGATATCCTAAGGTTCGTTCCGAATGTGACCCAATCCAAAGGACCGACGAGCATACTAGCGGTTCCCGTCTATCAAGATTTTGCTGTTGACTCGGCCATCATCGGTTTCGTGCTTGGCATCTTTTCGTGGGATGTCATATTGGATGTAACACTGGAGAAAGCCCAACCAGTTGTTTTGGAAATCGATCAATCCTGTGGACCTTCCTTCTCGTATCAAGCCAACAAGGATGGAATCACATACATTGGCACTGATTCCAATAGCGCCACCGATCTACAAGAAGAGCATCCATTGTTCGATTTTTGCAACTATACCCTCACTGTGGGAGCAACTGGGGACTTCAGAGACTCTTATGAGGATTCGACTCCACTCGTGTCAGCGATTCTTGTATTTGTGCTCTTCGCATTTATCATGTCAGTCTTTTTCATTTACGATTTCATTGTGCAACAACGTCAAAAGAAGCTTTTGATGACAGCGCAGCGTACGAACGCAGTGGTATCTTCTTTGTTCCCAGAAGATGTCCAAAGGCGTATCATGGCGGAGGCCGAAGAACAAGAGAAAAAGGAACAGAGGATGACAGTGACGAACAAGATGAAAGAATTCTTGCAAGACACTGCTCAGCCTGCAAGCAAGGGCGATAAAGCGGCAGAGCTTCGTGGAAAGCCTATTGCTGATTTCTTTCCCGAGGCCACAGTAATGTTTGCTGACTTGGTTGGCTTTACTGCTTGGAGTAGTATGAGAGAGCCCACTCAAGTCTTCACTCTTTTGGAATCCATCTACAACTCGTTCGATGAGATTGCAAGGCGGAGACGTGTTTTCAAGGTCGAGACAGTTGGAGATTGCTACGTTGCTGTGTCTGGACTTCCCGACCCATGTGTTGACCATGCTTTGGTGATGGCCAGATTTGCAAGTGACTGCCGGATCCGAGTGAATGAACTGGTGAAAGAACTTGAAGTTATGCTTGGTCCTGATACTACGGAACTTGCGATGAGATTTGGTTTGCACAGCGGTCCAGTCACTGCCGGTGTGCTCAGAGGAGACAAGGCCCGCTTCCAGCTCTTCGGCGATACTATTAACACAACATCCAGAATTGAGTCGACAGGAAAGCGAGACAGAATTCACATCTCCCAGGAAACCGCCGAATACTTGATTACTGCCGGAAAGCAGCACTGGCTAAAGCTTCGCGAAGATAGGGTGACAGCCAAAGGTATGGACGTAGCCGTTTTTTTGGTGTTACTACCTGTGACATCTGTTTTCTCATTTCTACTTCTCGTTCATCAGGCAAAGGAGAACTGACGACATATTGGCTTGCTATAAACAAACTACGACCTACTAGCACCTCCGCAAGTGTTGTTTCATCTGATTGGTCTGTGAATGATAATCATGACATAGGCGCCTCACATGCCAATCTATGGTCAACCGAAGAACCAGAAGACCGACTGACAGAGAAACATCTGCGATTAGTCAACTGGATCACGAATGAACTGGCTGAGATTCTCCGACAACTTGAGGTCAGCCGAATCGGTAGACCCGAATCGAAGTCGCTAACTAATCTGGAGCAGTTGTCTATTTCGAAGAGCTCTGGGCAAAATCCCTTGGACGAAGTTGAAGAAATCATCACCTTGCCACAATATAGAGCCTTATCTCGGGAAGTTTCTGATGAATTGGAACGAGAAAACTTCATGCTGCCCAAGTTTGTAATTGATGAGTTGCGAGCGTATGTTTCAACTCTAGCTGGAATGTACCTCGAAAACCCATTCCACAACTTCGAACATGCCAGGTATGTGAAGTTTCCCCACAGTATATTCCCTTGTAAACAGCCCTGACGTCTTTCTCTCTATAGTCACGTTACCATGTCCGTTGTGAAGCTTTTGTCCAGAATCATCGCCCCAAATATCCAAATCGAAGATGACGATTTTGAAGCTGCCCTGCACGACAAGACTTATGGGATCACTTCCGACCCCTTAACGCAATTCGCTGTCGTTCTCTCGGCTTTGATTCACGATGTGGACCACCCCGGTGTTCCAAATTCCCAATTGACAAAAGAGCAGACTCGCTTGGCGTCGATGTACAGGGATAAGTCGATAGCCGAACAAAACTCTGTGGATCTGGCCTGGACTCTCCTGATGGAAGGGAACTTTAGGAATCTGCGACAGTGCATTTACCGCACAGAGGCTGAATTCTATCGATTCCGAAAGCTTGTCGTGAATACAGTATTGGCGACAGATATCATGGATAAAGAGTTGGGTGGTCTTCGTAAGGAACGATGGAACAAGGCCTTTTCTGAGGAGGTAGTAGAAGACCCTATGACCACCGTCAATCGAAAAGCTACGATTGTCATTGAGCACATTATCCAAGCTTCTGATATTGCGCATACAATGCAGCATTGGCATATCTACCGAAAATGGAACAGTCGGTTATTTGAAGAAATGTACAAAGCATATACGGAGGGCCGAGCAGAAAAGAACCCAGCTCAGACTTGGTATGAGGGAGAGCTTGGTTTCTTTGATTTCTACATCATTCCACTGGCGAAGAAGCTGAAGGATTGTGGTGTGTTTGGTGTATCCAGTGACGAGTACTTGAATTATGCCCTACAGAATCGAAGAGAATGGGAACTCCACGGAGAAAAGGTTATCACAAGTATGGTTGAGGCTATTCGAATGAAGACTTCCCAAAACTATCGCAAACCAGTCGAGGTCAAGCCGGACAACGGCAAATCTATCAACATTGATAACCTGAAGCTTCGGGAGATTCCAAGCGAAATTACGACTGTTCCAATGACGGAGCTACCACCCAACCTGAATGTGTTGTTCGCTGACGATTCACTTGTCTCCAGCAAGACCTTCGGTCGGGGAATATCAAGGGTTGCTCCAACGTGGAAGGTCAAATTTGCAAACAGCGCTGAAAAGGCGTATGAGATTGCCACCACCTCGGAAATTGACTTCGACCTGATTTTCTTGGACCAGTATTTTGTAAATGCTGGTCAGAACGATAACTCGATGCTTGGAACAGAGGCCGTGGTGCAGATGAGGAACGAAGGAATTGATGCCAGGATATGTGGTATGTCCGCCAACGACCACGAGGCCTTATTTGATGAAGCCGGGGCAAACAGTTTCACTTTCAAGCCCATCGCACTGAAAAATGATGCTCTTAAGCTTGAGCTTCTGAGAATCTTGAATGGGCACGATCTTGATATGGTTTAAGCTGGGGAGGAATAAAAGCGTATCTTACATGTTTATACGTACTCTTAGCTGAAATGATCAATTATCTGTTCATTCGACGACAGCATCGATGAATGGTTTTCTTTTCTTGTAACCTTCAAAGTACCAGGCAAGGTCTTCTTCCAACGAGTTCTTGGATCCAGACCATCCCAAGTGTTCCATGGCCATATCTGGCGATACATAAAAGTCTGTGGCACGAAATGGAAAGTCTCCTTTTTCATCACCTGTCGATTTCACTTTTGGATCGGCCACTCCAGCAGCCTTGGCACACAGGGTGGCAACGTCCTTGTATGATACAAGTTCATCGGTTCCACAGTTGAAATAGCGTTGTTCAATCGCCGCCTCTTCCTGGTCCAATACGGATGCCAAAAGCGACGCCACATCCTTGGAATTGGTCAAAGAGACCATCTGGGAACCGTCCCCTGGGATTGGCACAGGTGCATCTTTCAACAAGTACTCGAAGAAATAGTCTAAATAATCAAATTTGTTTGACTTCTCTCCATAGATGTACTGGGGTCTGGTGTTGCCAAGGGGGAAAAATTTTGGTTAGGAAATTTCTGAAGTTGCTGAGTTTCGATTGGTGCAGACTAAAATGGACCTACCGAAACGAGACTAGAGGCAATTTCTTTTCCAGTACGTATTGCTCGAATTGATATTGCCCAGAGGATTCTTTGACCGGAGTGGTTTCGGGCATGGGAAACGGACCATCTTTATCTGGTGTGTACATGCCAGCTGAGGACACGTAGCAGTACAGCTTGACGGTGTCCCAATCGGCCGCACAATCCACCAGGGCCTTGTAGGGTCCACTGGGTTTCTTGGAGGCATTGTCAAAGACATAGTCAAACTTCTCCTTGGAGCCTCCGAGCATATTTTGCATAAAATGCTTATCAATGAAATCGCCGCCGCTGCTGATTGGCAAAAAGTTAACTTCGATTCCTTCCAAATCTGTATGATACGATTTGAAGGGTTCTTGATCCATATCACAGTCATCGTCTTGGAGAATGACAATCTTATCAATCTTGTCACTTTCTTGAAGGACTTTTCCCAATTGATATCCAAGTTCTCCATGACCACCACCTTTGTTTTGAATGATCAACGCCGATGCATCCAAACACGTCGCCGTTCGGATGCCTTCTCTTCGACTACTTCCAGGAACAAACCCACTGATGAGAGCAGGAGCAAGGAAAAGCCCCGAAGCAATAATGGAAAAAGTCGATCTCATCCTCTGCAAGACAAGGTGTGTAGGTATCTTTGCTGGGAGAGGGTCATGTGACATCTTGACATCATTTTTGAATCAGATCCCAATTCGTTGGCTTTCTTCTGGATATCCTATCTATATTTGGGGGTTCTCATTCTCCCAATTATTCCCCCTTCATGACCAGCTAAGAAATTCACACCGGCTGGCGTGGTCATTCGAGACTCAACGGCTTCCAACGTGCACCAACATTGCCGCTAATCGCCGTTGTCCTTTTTTTCTTGCCTTCTTTTGTTCTGTTGATCTATTGTGCATACTGCGCTGTCTGCAAAACAAGAATTGCATTGCATCTTACAGCACCATGAATGCCACTGCCGTCTGCTTTTCCCCCAAGCCTGCCGTTGTTCATGACCATTTATGTCGAACGGATTATTCGAAAACTGAACGCAAGCTAAGCTGGTACAGCCGCAAAGAACTCTCGGCAATACAGAAAGAAACCCAAAAGACCATTACATGGATTATGGGTGGAATGCATGGAGGCGAAGACCGATTCTGCTCCATGGGTCTCGAATCAAGGACTCCTGCAAAATCTCGAGATCTGAAGATTCGCCGGCAGCAAGCGATACAGGCCGTTTTGAATGCTCAGACATTTGCAAAAGCTCAAGGAAAGAGGGAATTCACCCATCCAAACCAAAATCCTGAACTGGTTACCAAGGCGTCTGCAGCGTATTCCGCTCCCAGGTTGGAAGAAACGAATGTTATGTCTTCTTCTGAATAAATCCGCCTAGCTTGTGTAGCCTGGGTCGATTCCCAAGAAAAATTCAAGTACAAATGAAACCAAAAGGCGCTTCAGGCATCCAAAGACCTTTGAAAGGGCAAATACTCTACATGTTTATGACTGGGACATGCTGTCAACTCTTGCCAGCAAAAGCCTAAGTTTAGTTCCAGTGCGAGCCGAGTGCCTAGGGTCTCAAGAGCACGCTAATACAGAGGACACAGCGTACAAGCCACTAGTCACCGCCCCACTGCCCAACAAGATATCCGGCAAAAGCCAGCCAAAACTAAATCCTCTAATATTTTTATTAGAATACGCACGGTCTAAAACGGTATAGTGCATATTCGTTTCGATTTGTTATTTCGGTTTCTTCCGAATCAATCAATCAGTCGATAGCCCTGAGCACTAGGCCTTGGTTTGTTCCGCCCTCTGAGACACTCCTTCTGTTCGTGGCTCTCTTCGGTTGTCGATTCACGATAATTCTAATGCTTTGGCCATTGCTCATTCTTCGTCCAGATTTCGAAGCAAGTAGTTGCATAACTTCAGACAACGTTGCGCCTTTCTGGCTCTTCCCATCAATTTCAAGGATTGAGTCCCCGATTTCAACTTTCCCAAACAGCGGCGAGTAATCTTTTACTGCATGTATAATGGGGTCTGAGTTGTTCTTTACTTCGAGGACAAGACCAAGTTGGCCTGTACGTGGTGCTTCAAAAATCAGACGGTTTCCAAGTTCCTCGGAATCGCAAACAGTAGTTGAGTTTCCAGGCGTTGTGCCAGTGGACGACCGTCTCGATAACAAACTTTTCTTTCCACTAGGTGTCTTTCGAGAACTCTTTGGGGTCATTTTCATTGTGCTAGTAGGACTTCTTGCCAAAAATGAGTTGAGAATGCCTACTCGTTCATGTCCAGAAGAATCTTCCATTGGTGATACCGGAACCTGTTGGGACTTCGGCTCTTTCGAAACTAACTCAATTGGAACGTCCCTGCAGTCGTTTTGACCTAGCAGATCATCTTCTGAAGAACTTGATGATGATTGAAAGGTGAGCAAATTCATGGGAGATTCCACCCCATTCAGCGAATCCAGAGCTGTACTACTCATAGACCTCGAAAGGGTCAAAATTGATTCTGACCTGTCACCACCAGACGATGAAGGCGCCGACGAAAATGAAGTGTCGTCCTCACTTTCGCTGTCAACGATAATTCCAAGAGGAGACATCGCATGTGGGATATCGTCATGGTGATACCATGCATCAAGCGCGGAGTAGCTCAATAGCATTGGAGGGAGTGACGATCCTTTCAACGGAGAATCCTTCTCTGGTACCAATTTGTCTTTTCGTTTTGTTCTTCTTGCTTTGGATGAAGTATCATCGATGTCATCTACAACAATCATGGAAGGAAAGAGATTTGAAAAGGGATCATCTACTCGATTCGATTCTTCGGTGTCCTCACTCATGGGCGAAAATGTATCAAGGGGCCCCAATGTCTTTTCATTTGCATCTTCGCCTATGCTGGAACCAACTTTTTCCTTAGGCTGTGGACTCAATGGACGTAGGCCATTTAGATTCGTTGCAGGGACACTGGGTGTGGGTACAGTATTTGTCCTGTCAAAAGAGAGACTGGCAACATTCACAGGACTGCCCTGTTGTGACTGGTGGGAAGATTGATACTCTAGTTTTTGAATATGGGTTGCCGGGTAGGCAAGGCTTCGATTGCTACCTCTGGTAGCTTTCAGTTTTTCAACGACCATATCTATGAATCGTCGGACGTAGCTGTCAGGAACTGGCCCGCGAGTCATATCAATAGAGATGAACCGGGGTCGTCCTCGTTGAAAGGAAGGCATTGAATCGGAATCTGTATTGTTGGGATTTTCTTTTGATTTGCCGCGGGAGATCAATGTTCTTACTTTTCCTCGATGTAGAAATGTAAAGCTCATTGCTACCACAAGGCCAATCAAGACCAAAATGACAACTAAGACCGTTGCAGATAGAGGTCCATTTCGCTCGTCCTCGGGAGGGTCGTGATCCCTGTAGTCAACGGATTCTGCCGAAGAAATGACGGCGGTTTTAAAAAAGTCGTCAGATGCTTGCAATGCCCTCGTAAATCCAGTGCTGTTCATTCCGGACACTAGTAGATCTGAAGTTTCGTTGAGCTGCAAGCCAATCGAAAAGCCTTCAAATATCACGGTGACCAGCAACATTGCATCACGTCCGCTTTCTGAGACTGCTCGAGTCTGTTGGCGTAGTTTTCTTTCTGGCGTATCCAAACTTTGCGAACTGAGCACCACTGCATCAAGTTCAAAAATATGATCCCCGGCTGCCTCCTTGACATATGGCAAAATGTAATGAAAGGATGCTGTCTCCAGACTGGCTCTGGACGAATCATCCATTAAGCCAGGGATTTCTGTCAATCGATAACTGACTGGAATTGAAAAGTCAACAAAGTCGCCGCAAGGAATCTGGCACGTCTCGGGACAGTTGTTGATCAAGTCTCCGAGTTGTGTTGTGTTTAGGCCAAACTCACCGATATTATGCCATTTGTAGCAATCAGTACCGGCATGACGGGAGCAGGTCATGCCATTAATAGGATTCCTGTAGGAAGCCTTGTCATGGCAGGTAAGGGTAGGAGAACTTGATGGCATAGAAGATGGTGCAGGCGAAGGTTTAGAGCTCGGTATGTCAGTAGGTAGGTTGGATGGCCCATAGCTGGGTGTTTGCGAAGGCACGCTTGTTGTGGGTGTTGGAGTGGGCATTGTGGATGGGTCGGTGGACGGAAATTGCGATGGAGCAGAAGATAGGGTGGGTAGCTGTGATGGCATAGCCGATGGAAAGGAACTAGGTTCCGTGGACGGCACTGCACTCTGTGACGGTCTATGTGACAAAGATGGACTCATCGACGGACTTGTGCTTGGTACCATACTTGGATTCATGGAGGGAACTGTGGAAGGTCTCTGAGAGGGCATGCTGCTCGGTGCATTGGATGGATATACCGAAGGTGCATTCGATGGGTACATTGACAAAGTCGGCTGTAGAGAAACCGTCGGCACAAAGGAAGGCTCAAAGCTCATAGTTGGTCTCGGAGTTATTGTTGGCGCGTTGGTGGGTTCAAAACTAGGCATTCGTGTCGGAAAATTCGAAGGAGAAACGGAAGGTACGCTTGTTGGAAGTTCAGATGGACTCGGTGAAGGCCTTGCTGAGGGCATTGCCGAGGGTAGCTTTGTTGGAAATGCAGATGGACTTGGTGAAGGCATTTCCGAGGGCGTTGCGGAGGGGTTGCTGGACCAAATTATCAAGTCAAATCCGCCACCAGCTCGAGTTGGAGACATTGATGGCATTTCCGTCGTCGAATCCAAGTCCATGAATTCTAGAGTTTCTTGTAAACTCAATGCCAACACCGATGATGAAAGCACGAGTAGTAGTGTGAAACAAATTAGGCGCCCTGTCGTTCTTCTCATCGAGTATTGCTTCGTTCCGAAATCAAAATTTTGTATGTGCAGAAGATGAGTGAACTATCTCGTGATGATGCCGTCGTCCGGTCCTGTCAAAGAAGTAAATAGAGAATGTTCAAAAGAAAGGTGCTCGGTATGCAACAATAGTTAGGGCTTTCGTTCATTGATGGCGATGGTTACATTCGTTTCGTGACTCTATGTGCTCGACGGACTCGTATTGTTTCTACGTGCTCTGACCGTTTTATACCATTTTTAAAGTATCCGTAGTAATAGTATGTAATAATCGCTGGCACGTCTCCGTTGGCGTCAGTTTAACGGACGTGGAACCGAATCATACTCCACCAAGACACACGACCAACAATGGGGCGACTCCAACAACTTTAATGCTATATGGTGTGGTACAGCTGGATTGCTTAGAGAGTGCTTTATACTTCCACAAAACTCGTTACTACTACAGACATTTAGAACAAAAACTGAAAGTTGAATAGATTCTATTCAACTATCACTCGCCTCGTCTAGATCAGGACTGCTACCATCTTGTGAGGAGGAATCAGAGAGTGTTTCCAATGCTGGAGGATCGGCATCTTCTTCGTCCTCTTCCTCCTTGTGGTCCTGTCCATAGGTTTGATCCCTTTTCTGCAAGGATTCGATCTCGGGCATCGTGAGCGGTTTAGGAGGACCGACCATTTGCAGCTGGACACATCGCCAGTAGATTTCGCATTCTCGTTCCAATCGATCCGCATTGTAGAGGGCCGTTTCCATGTCGGGTCCCACCACCAGTGCGCCATGGTTAGCCATGAGAACGGCAAAGTTTTCCCCGAGACCTTTCAAGGTGGCTTCCGCCAAAGCTTTCGTACCATAGGTATGATAATCCGCACACTTGACGGTCGTGTCTTCAATCGAAACGGTCGATCCACCATTCGCACTGGAAAAGTCAACTTGCCTCAATAGTTCGCAGGTGGCATAATGAGCCGGCGGCAATGGAAGACGGCAACAGGCCAACGCACACGCATAAATAGAGTGCGTGTGGACAATGGCGCCAACATCCGGGCGCTCTCGGTAGATGCAGTCGTGAAGTCTGCTCTCTGAACTGGGTTTGTAGGTTTCTCCAGGCAGTGCCTTGCCATCTTTCATACTGCAGAGGACAACCTTGTCGGCTGTGAGACTAGGAATATCCACTCCCGACGGGGTAATGAGAAACTTATCCTTGTTGGTAGCCGATCGAGCGGAGACATTTCCATCACAGGACATGATCAAATTCTTCTTGGACACCATTCTGTAAGCATCCGCCACTTGTTGGCGTTCCTTGTAGAAAGCAGGTGTCTTTGTGGCTATGACCATGACATAGGATCGATCACCACGTAGAGTCATGTTAATCTTGTCTTCGTAGACCTTGGAGAGTTTCTCCAGTTCCTTTTGGCTCTTTTCCTTTAGAAAGGCATCATGCTTGGGGCCTGGAAGCAAGACTCGGTCAATCTCAGTTCGGGCCATTTGGCAGTACCACAGCTGTTCATCTCGGGATTCGACAAAGTCAGCGTCAAAGCCAGCTTGGACGAACGATTCCTTGTAAGCTTTCGGAGAGAGCAAATGATATCCTCGGGTATCAAGGTACGTCTGAAACTCTTCAGATACCTGAACGACTGATCTTGGTCCGAGACAGTAATCACAGATACAGACCATACCACCAGGCTTGAGCCATTTCTGAAACTTAGCGAATAGCTTTTCCTTCTCTTGTTGACTGAAGTGTAGCATAACGTCACGAGAGTAAATGATATCAAAAGTACCATCGGCGAATTCGCAGTCGTTGGAAGTCACATCCAGCACTTCCAAGTCGACTTTTCCCTTGGGCAGAGGGCTGATTTCGGCTAGCATTCGGATGGCCTTGTCAATTCCAATGCGATTGACATCCACGGCTTTAACGGTGGCCCCGTACTCGGTAGCAAAAAAGACGGCAGCTCCTCCGATTCCACATCCGATGTCCAACATTGTGGGTGCCGATCGGGTGGTCAGGACAGGGGCCAACAATCGGGCCGTTTCAAGGCTGGTTTCATGACCACCAGCACTCATGTAGTTCTTGCCGAACGTAGCTTCAAATGTATCAATCACATCCCCGCTGTATTGCGAGTTTTGATTGAAGTTGTGCTCAAACTTTGTTTCCGCCATTTTCGCCTTTTCAGAAGGGAAATTTATGAAACATGTATTGATGCCGATACGTCCACCGTCCACCGCCCTGCACAAACGTACTTGGGTATACGACAGTAATTGCTACGGATAAAAAGACTTCGAATTCGGAGCTCGGTGGTGAGAATTGTCGGCTGTCATTTTTTTAGCCAAAGCGTACAACCACACACGAACAGGCACTGGAGGAGGTGACGTAGGACACAGAGATGGATTGGGACAAGCTCCGTGTTCAAGTCGGAACCTATCGGAAATCCTTTTGTCAAAATCCGGGAATTAGACAAAAGCCGACGCATTTAAGCCGTAGTAAGCCAAACGAACGGAAGACGTATACTACGTCGTTCCAAATGACACTTAGCAAAAGAACATTCAACCTTCAACGGAAACCCCCAACGTCTCTATCCTTCTAATGGAACTAATTTATTGACAACTGTTTTTGAATAATGGACAGACCATTTCAGGGAGTAATTAGATCGCTGGAAAGCAGAGAGCTCTTTCGCAGTTGCTAAATGCTCATTCAATACCCATCATGTTGTCTTTTCCCATCAATTTACATTGCTGCCTTCGACGCTACCAATAATGTAAAGCCAATTCAACATTTTGTTCCGTTCCGTGCAGAGCGCCCTCTCCATGACTAGTAGTCCCAATAGGAGTAGTAGCACCTTCAGTGACAAGATCTTCGGTGACATACGGTGCTTTCCTAGCGGCTTCCGTCCATCCATCCATGGCCGTGCGAAAGTCTGGATCACCGAAAGCTGCCAACGTAGAATTGCTGGGCAGCAAAGGCGTCAAAAGTTTGGATCGGTTCAAGAACTGATTCAAAAAGTGCAACGCGGCCTGGGGCCGGAATTGTGGGACCATGTGACCGGATCCATGAAAGGTAACAAATGCCAATCCTTCTTTGTAATCGACCACTTCTCCACCAAACTGAGGTCCCATATTCTGGGCCACCAAGTTGGGACCAAAAAGGGCAGATTTTGTGGCTAAGACTTCCAATGGAGCCGCTGTTTGGTTGTAAAACCAGGGACGGTAGGATCCACCATCGAGTTCATCCAGTTGAATTTGCTTGACGGCCAGACGAGTTCCTTCATAGGATACACACGGGTCCGTATCGCCATTGTAAATCCAGGTGCGCTCCAATTTGGGGACAATTTCACGGTATATATCAATCATGGAAATGTCCAACACTGGAGTACCCCAATTGCATGCCTTGTATTCCTTCGTGTAGTCGAATCCAATACTCGCGTAGGGCCAAGTCGTTGTGGGAGCTACGGCCACGTGAAGAGCCTTGCGAACATCGGCCCGAGACATGTAGCGTGCCATTTGTTCGTCTTCCAAGGTGGAGACGGGGGCAAATAAAGAGTAATCGTCAATGTACAGGTCCCTCCACGATTGAGACAACCCATGAGACGTGCTCATCATGAACTTGCGCAAGGCAATGGTGCATTCAGCAGTATCGCCATTCGCTTTTTGATCAAAGGCACCATTCAGAACGACCTTGTGATACAATCGGTGGGCTGCATCACGCCGAGCTTCGAGATCTTCAATCATCAGGAGTTCTTTATTCAAAGTCGAAATGACATGAGAGACACCTCCCTGTGTCATCAGATTTGGCAATCGGACATTGCATTTGTTCCAGAGCAAATCATAAACTTCCTCGTCCATCAGACCGTACTTGTTGGCATACCATAGTGAGTTCATGGAATCGTCTTGAGCCTTGTTGTCAGTGCATGGGTCGCCCACTGCAATGCCTTTCAATGCAATGTCGGTATGGTCCAAGATTTCCTTGGATAAGGTGGGAATATAGACGCCAGCATAGGACTCGCCGGTGATGAAGAAGTCGCTTTGGCCGAATTCTGGAAATTTGTTTTTGAAAAAGTCCACCAAGGCAGCCCTTGATGCACTGGCAGTGTACCGATCGGTATTCTTACAGGGTGAACCATGCATTTGAAGTGAACAATACTAGATGGCATTGCCGAAAAGAGAAGATAACACGGGCAGTGTCAGAAATTAAGCATCCCTTCAACATCATCAAACTACTAGAATAGCCCTTGCAGAAGTGAGAACATACCGAATAGCCAACTCCCATAGGAGCTTCAATGACCAACAAGTTGACTAGTCTCGTCCAACTCCACGGGTTGACCATTAATCCACCTGTTGCATTTACAAGCAATGGACTGAAAGAAGATGAGAGAAGTGAGAACAATTTCACCTCCATAGACCTTTCGTCGTCGTCTTACCCTTCTTCCTGCAAGAATCCAAGAATACTGGAGGACCCTGGACCACCATTCAGCCACAGAACCACGGGCTTCTTCAAAGCAACATCATCTCCTCCTTCGGCCATGGCGAACCAGTAGTGGATCTTGCAGATCGGTCCGTTGGTGAAGATATCGCATCCCTTGCTGGCATCCAAATAACCCGAATAGTGCGGAGTTGGAGTTTTCCCATAGGACGGCAACTCCTCAATGAGATCTTCCTTCGGAAACGCTGCGACGTTGCCAGCGGCAGCGAACAGAATCGATAAGAGTAATGACTGAACGAACTTCATCCCTGATTTTGTTTTGTTTTGTCTTTTGAGGATTGATGTTGTTGGGGTGAGATATCTGTTTTCATCAGTCACGACAGTTCTCTATAATAGCCCTCGGAATCAATCTTTGTCGACCCCTTAGCAGGGGAATCTTTTTTGCATGGTAAATCGGAGTGTCGAAAAACAGAGCTTCACCATACGAAGGGATGACACATCTTTCTGTTTCCGAGAATCCTCGAAACAACCAAAGATTTGGGGTGCACTTCTTTTCCACGATTGATCAAGCGCGCAAACACTATGATGGATAGACGATAGGAAAAATGTATATCAGTTAATACTATTATTATAGGTCATACAGTTTGTACATTGTATGTTCATTCCTTATGTTTTGTGCATTTGTGATTTTGTACATAGCTATCACAATCGATTTTTGGGCATGGCTGCACGCTTTGTTTTCTTCTTCTTGGAGCTGGCCTTGGAGTTTAATCATTTAGTCTCAGTGGACCAGAACTCCTGTATTTGCAATTTGTACAGGGGAGATTCTATTTTGTAAAAATTTTGAACTTTTGGACATGCACTTCCCTTATCCCACCGCGACAAAGCCAATGCCAGCATGTTCGTTGTCATTCTCGTTGTTGTCGTTCTCGAACGATTGAACAAAGGTGGAACGGAGGAACGCCGATGACGAGTTGGCATGATTTTCAAGATTTGCCACGGTAGTAGCTGGTTCGACAGAAGGCCGCACCTGGAGCAGAATATGAGAAATACCATCAACGTTCGACGCACGTTCGAAAATGGGAGTCAGGCATAGCTGACAATCTCGGTTCAAAAGTTGAATGCGAGTAGGAAATGCTCCAGAAGTTTCCTTTGACGCATCCACTTTAAAGATTGATTCAATTGGCTTTCCGATCACACTTTGCTCTCCCGCCAAAACAGTAAAGGCTTTATTCGCATGCACGACCGCAAAGGGTGGGACGGCGGAAGTGATCACTTGCGGCCGTGATGTAAAGGCAAGAGCATCCTGGAGTTGCATCTCTTTCTGGCAAGATTCGGCACAGGGCGGAATGGCCAAATTCCCCAAGTAGGGGTCCTTTCTCACCTTCCATTCCTTATTGTTGGAAGAGGTCTTCCTAAAGTGATTTTGAAAGGCTTTGGCCATCCATGTGGTATCATCAAACGGAAAGGACGACTCCATCGGTCGACTGGGCAATCCATCAAATACAGTTTCACAGGCTTCACTAGCGGACAAGTAAGACACGGACTCGGTGTCAATCTTAAAACGTTTCGCAGAAGAAGCGGCAGATGATTGAGTTGTTGTACTACTGTGTTCTTCTTCCAACGGCAATGCTCGTTTCAGAGATGACGGATTTGCATGCTTGGATCCTTGCATCATAGATAAGAGCGTTTCTTTCGCATCATGACATAAAGAGGAAACTGTCATGGATGAATGTGTGTGTTTGGCCACTCCGACCGCAATGTTGGCTTCGTAAATTTCTTCTTGTTTCATTGAACTAAGAGCCCGTTGGAGAAGTTGTTGCTTTTCTCTTAGAAAGGAAATCCGTTCCATCAAATCATCACCACTACTGTAAACAGAGATCTCGTCGTCTTCTTCGTCATTGCCATCGTCGGAAGAAGAAGCCATGGAAACAGAAGACATCGAAGAAGGGCAATCTGAGCCGCTGCTACTGCTGCCACCGTCATCTTTGGTGAATGAGTCATCAGTCTTGGCGGAAATTGATGTACAGCTCGCATCAAGAAAAGACTGTATTTCTGTACATTGTCTTTCTATTGGAGCGCCACAGGAGTCCGCGTCTGCAACATACAAGGGTATCCTGGTCATCATATATATTTCTTCCTTTGTGATAGATTGATTTTCAAAGTGATTGATGTTCGTGGGTATATGCATTCTAGTTTGTGTCCATCAAATGGATTTGGGAGTGAATCCTGATTTCTTCGCCATTCCCTTGTACTCACATGCCACTGTATACTGGGCGTATGTAGAATCAATACGATTCTTCATGTGGCATGGACCAAACAGGAAACTCCAAGCCGTTAAGTATCTCATTGCCACGTCCATCGCAAGAGATATTTCAAAGCACCACGTCAAAACACATCAATTAGTAAATGAGGTACGTTTTGGAACGTTGACGAAAAATGCGTCATTTGAGTCAGAGCAAATGGATTTTCGATCGGTTGCGGAGGGTCCCACCAAAAAGAGAACAAAAAAAATCTACATTTTTCTTCTCCCAACCAATGGTTGATCGGAGGCCACAAGCGCACAGCGCATCGTTGGGTGGTAGAAAGGACTTTCGAAGTATCGAAAAATGACAATGGTCTGATGGTTCATCAATGCATGGACTATCTAAGCTGGAGGAGGAGTAGCAATAGGAAGTAGATATGAATTATGTTTTATACATTTTTAACGATATCTTTAGTTGGCACTTTGTTCAGTGGTCAATTCTGTTGGGACTGCAATAATATGGAATGCAACGATTGACGCCTTCGAAGTAATTCGGCTTTAGCATTGGGTTGTTTTTTTTGTATTGTTTCTTAGTCGTTGATCAATAGATGTAACATGAGGGAAGATAACTGAAAAGACTGCAGTTAGTTGCTTCTCAAAATTTTGTCGAGAGTCGCCCGTATATCTCTTTATCGCTTGGGAAGTTTCTTTCGGAGTGACAGGAGGAATTTGCGGGTTGATCCATCAACGACTCGATTGCTAGGCTCTTTCAGGTCGTTGACAAACTTGTCTTGTTCCTCCCTCTTGCGAGCATCCAGTATCTCATGGACCTTGTCCTCACCAATCGCGTCGTAGAGTTCTTCACGAAGCTTGTCGGTTTGTTCCCGTAACTCTTCGGCGGCCTGTAGCAGGTTATTGGTCAAAATCTTCTTGCGATAGCGACTGCGTTTGGCATGTTCCCGATTTCGTTTTCTGTAAGAAAGGGTGGAGAAGGAAATATAGGGTCAGAGACTGATTCGGTGAAAAGATTCGACAATGCTCTTCCGATCGTGAAAGTGAAACTTACCGGCGGTCGACTTCTTCCTGTTCATCCGAGGATTCTTCAGTATCGGTTCCATCATATTTTCGTTTTCTTCCTTTCGGCGAGGCAGAAGCAGGCACGATGTGTGCCTCATTCTGCTTTGACAGATTCAAGCATCGGCTGTTGCCATTGCTTGTTTGGAACTCCGGCACTTGGCGAGAAGCAAGGGGATTGGGCATCAGTGGCTGCATTGATGGCAGCGCAAACTGTTCCGTGGACCTTCCGGACAACAGATTCAATGGCTCGAAGGTGTTAGGAGGAAGCATCTGACTGGTGGGATCAGGTGAAACGGGAGTAATCATGGGAGTGAACTTGGTTGTGAACGGTGATTCCGATCGTTCGAAATCACCAATGTCTCTGGTCAGACTTGCTTCGAGAGCATCCATGTCATCCATGAAACAGATACCCACGTCGTTGAGAATGTCTCTGCATTCAATATCTTCAGCTGTTACGGTTGCCATAGTTTGTTGATTCAGTAGTATGTAGGTTTTGATGTTTGTTCTTATTATGAGGGTCGTCAGTCTCCAAGATTCAAGAATTTATAAAAGGAGAACTTCAGAACCCTGAGAAGAAGCCATTGATGGGCAATTTCTAAATGAATATGTACCGAATTCTCCATGCGTACGCACCTACTTTCAAGTTTTACTTAACAGTTTTTAGCCGATATTTCAAGTTCGCAGTCGTATTAATTCATTAAAAACTGTTATAAATAGGTCTGCTGCAGATCTGCCAATCAATATAGCTTTCCCATCATACGTCAGATCTGATCAAAGTAATGTGATTCCATTGATGGGCAACTCCTAAATGCGTAAATATCGAGTTTTAAATGGGTACGTACCCACATATACTTAACTGATAATCCCAGTTCGCAATGGCACTAATTCATTAAAAACTGTTATAAATAAGTCTTTTTAAGCCCGCCAATCAAAACGGCTGAATCAGCATACGTCAGATTTGAATCGAAATGATGTGATGGGTACATAAAATGAGTCATGGTTGGCATGACCATCTGATCTCTCTTGATGCCGAAGCACTCGCGAACAAGAAGAGGAAAGAAGCACAGAGGAGATTCACGTAAGTAGGTTGACTACTATTCATTTCCTCCGTACGAAGATTACTGGCCGATCACATACTAGACGATCAGTACAATTCTCACATTGACGAAGTACGCATGAATTGCGTCGGGTTTGGACCTTCGACTAACTTGATTTAACAAACTTCCTCCAAATGTCATTCATCTCCATCAATAATACATCATTTGTTTAGGGAAGATTTGCCACACTTCCCTGGGCCTCCCTTCAACCAGCAAAAGGTGGCAACGGTTTCCCCGAAACGACTAATAATCATCATGTCCTCGGCATCCTTAAAGCCCTACATTGAAATTCTAATTGCCGGCGAACGGCACTTGACATCGGAAGAAACGAAGGCTGCTTTCTCTGCCATCTTGCAAGGGGCCGACGAAGTGCAAGTAGGATCCTTGCTGACGTTGTTACGGGCACGAAATGAAACTCCAGAAGAAATTGCAGGCATGGTGCAGGCGATGAACGATGCTTGTAATTCTGTTGACCTTGGAGGCAGAAAACTTCTGGATATTGTCGGAACTGGAGGCGACGGTGCCGATACCATCAACATTTCCACTGCATCCGTCGTTTTGGCTGCCGCTTGCGGTTGCGTAGTCGCGAAGGCGGGAAATAGATCAGTCAGCTCGAGGTGTGGATCAGCCGATGTTTTGGAAGCTCTTGGTGTCAAAGTTGCTCTGAGTCCAAGTCAGGTTGTAAAATGTGTCGATGCATGCAATGTGGCATTTATGTTTGCACCTGTTAATCACCCTGCCATGAGGCATGTCGCCCCTGTTCGTAAGCGATTGGCAGTAAGGACCTGCTTTAACATTCTAGGCCCCATGACAAATGCTGCAGGGGCGCAGCACGCTGTAATTGGAGTATTTCATCCCCATCTGATGCCACTGATGGCAGGTGCCTTGAAAGCAGTTGGTCGCGTGGAGCATGCTGTTATCATTCACGGAGAAGGTTTGGATGAAATCAGTCCTCTTGGTCCTGCTACTCTTTTGGAGGTAAGGATGTCATTCCAGAGAAGGAAATTATCTATTTGTCGATGCACTGACACTGCTTGCGTTATCAAGATAAAAAATACAGCTCCACCTGGCGAGCCCAAGGTGTACGAGACCAATACTTTTGAATTTGACCCTGCTTCGGTTGGGATTCCGAAATGCGAACTGATCGATCTGAAGGGTGGTGGTCCGGAAGAAAATGCTCAAAAGTTTAAGGCTGTCTTGCAAGGTGGTACCCATACCGATGCCAAACGAGATGCCATAGTTCTTAATGCTGGTGTGGGATGTTATGTATACGGCCAAACTTCAAGTATTGAAGAGGGATGCAAGCTGGCAAGAACTACATTGGAATCTGGCAAGGCTACAGAATTACTGAACACTTGGATCACAACTAGTCAGGAGATTGCAAAAGAGGATTAAGCTTGTGACCAGTTGACGATGGAAAACTATTTTTGTGTTAAATCCAGCTATCACAGTTGATGACTTTTTGATTGAGTAATGGGCACGGCTCAATTCCTTGTGTATTGAATAAAAGGTGTACATAATTTCAAGACATGTCAATTGTGTTTATTTGCAAATGCCAGCAATTTCTCGGTCGTTTCAACTGGTTTCTCCCAATGAACCCAGTGTCCCGCATCAAGGAAAATCGGACCCTCTAAGTTTTCTACCTTTCCAGCTGGTGGGTATGCAACCTCTTGCCCGAGATGCGGATCTAAGCTTCCCCACAGTATCATTGTAGGAACTTTTATCGAAGCGTCAGTTGCTTGCGACGAACTTCGTTTCGATGCATCGTAGGAGACACCATGAATGTGGCTCATGAGCCAGGTGACAATCGATCTCTTCTCTGAACTGGACCACAGACCAGCTCCCATGGCTCGATAGTAAGATAGCGCAGCTTGCACTCGATCATAATCTGTTGCAAAAGCTTTGTATGTAGCAAGATCTGCGTCGATTTCCTCTGGGGTGGCACTACAAGTAGCATTGTCCGTATCATCGCCATGCATGCCTCTTGACAGTACTGGGTGCTTCTTTTCAACGCCAGAAACATTGTACAAAGATCCTGATCGCGACAGCAATGTTTCTGGTATAACGGGAACTTGGAACCAGAACATATACCAAGATTTCAAAAACTGTGAAAGTGTATACACCGCCTTTCCTAGTGTAGCAGGGTGTGGTCCATTCAATAGAGCGGCACATCTTGCTATTTGGTGTGACGATAGTTCGTCTCCGTTCCCACCAGTTCCAAACGTCTCTAGTGCTACCCAAACAATAAATCCTCCCCAATCATGACCTGCAATCATAGCAAAAGATCCGTTGTCACCGCAATAGTGTCTTCTGAGTGCATCTATATCAGACACCAACTGCTCTTTCCCATAGGCACTCACTCCTTTCGGGATTGACGAGGAGCCATATCCCCTTAAATCAGGGGCGATAACAAAGTATCCATTTTCAGCTAGCCTCTCTGCTTGGAATTTCCACGATGACGAAAGGTCGGGGAACCCGTGGAGAAATAGGACGACTCGATCCTTGGCAGAATGGAGGTCGCCGTACTCTAGACAACTCAAAAATATATCATCATCTACTTGGACGCGATTTGTGTTCGAAGCCAACAAACCTAGGAAGGACGCGAGATATTTAGCAAAGTATCAGGAAAAGAATTGCCCAGGAGACACTTGATTGACTTACCAGTCAGTTGGGTGAGAATACAGAGGAAGACCGCCGGAAGTCGAAACATAGCCATATTTGAGCCACTAGACGCGATGCTATGAAGCTTTCGAATACGCAGAAATAGATATCCAAGTCTTCTCCCCGTCGCTGCAATAACGTCAGCTTCAATGGTCTCCAGTGAAGAGACAGACAAAAACAAGTTAAATTTGAAAAAGTGCGTCTATCGTTCGATGACCCGATCTTGCCACTACTATATCCGGGTTTCTTCGTTTGTTTGATGGGCTGCACGACCGAGAATCTTCTACTACCCTTGTCGATTGACCTCTAGAGAAGGATGATACTACTAGCTTTAGTTTAAGAATTGGATATTTTATTTGTTGTTCCGATGGATTGAGCTACAACCGATAGCTATCGATTTGTTTTGTTTGAGTATCAGTCTCAAACCGTGTCACTTGTGTAATACTTGGCGTGCCTATTTGCGAATTTCAATATTGCGTCTGTTGTCTCAAAAGGCTTCTCCCAATGAACCCAGTGTCCCGCATCAAGGAAAATGGGGCCCTCTAAGGTTTCTACCTTTCCAGCTGGTGGGTATGCAAGCTCTTGCCCTAGATATGGATCTGAACGTCCCCACAGTATCAACGTAGGAACTTCTATCGAACTGCCTCCAGCTTCGAACGACGGACTTCGTTTCGATGCATCGTAGGAGACGCTGTGAACATGGCCCATGAGCCAGGTGACAATCGATCTCTTCTCTGAGCTGGCCCACAGGCCAGCTGCCATGGCTCGATAATAGGATAGCGCAGCTTGTACTCGACGATAATCTGTAACAAAGGTTTTGTACACAGCGAGCTCTGCATCGATATCCTCTGGGGTGGCACTACAAGTAGTATTGTCCGTGCCATCGCCGTGCATGAGATGAGCAAGTGCTGGGTGCGTTTTTTCGACTCCAGAAAGATCTAGCAAATACCTTGACCGCGACAGCACCATTTCTGTCAAAACGGGAAATTGAAACCATAGCATATATGAAGATTTGAGAGCTTGTGCAACTGTATACATCTCCTTTTCAAACGTAACAGGATGTGGTGCATTCAATATCACTGCACACTTTGCTAGCTGAGATGATTGTTTCGCATCGTCCCCACCAGTTGCAAATGTCTCGAGTGCTGCCCAAACAATCACTCCTCCCCAGTCATGGCCTACTATCATAGCAAAAGATCCGTCGTCACCGCAATAGTATCTTCTGAGGCCATCGACATCTGACACCAGTTGCTCTTTTCCGTACGCACTCACTCCGCCTTTGGGGATTGACGAGGAACCATATCCCCTTAAATCGGGGGCGACGACAAAGTATCCATCTTCGACTAGCTTCTCTGCTTGAAATTTCCAAGAAGACGATAGATCGGGGAACCCATGGAGAAATAGGACAACTCGATCTTCGGCAGAACGGCGGTCGCCATACTCTAGACAACTGAGAAAGATTTCATCATCAACTCGAACACGGCTGGTGTTCGGAGCCATCGAAACTATGAAGGACGCGAGACATTCAGTGGAGCACCAAGGAAACAAAATTCAAAAGAGACGCTTGACGTACTGGACAGGTGGGCGAGAATCCACAGGATAAAGGCCGCTACACGAAAAACA